>JAQIXW010002523.1:0-15238 GCA_034700685.1 Willowsia buskii | reverse complement strand
AGCCAGCTCGGGATGAACCTTCAAGTAACTGTCGGTTATCCCTTTGGTCCACTTGCAGACGCGTCGAAGGCGGAGTAAATCATTCCACTCCAGATAAGGCAGAACATTGGCATCAATCTGCAATCACAATTAATTATGATGGAACATTATTATTAATTAAAAATTGATACTTTAATCAAGACCAACACACAACCACTACGGAAAATGAACAAAGGACAAACTGAAATGCGAAATTAATTTTTCTACCACTTCTGCTGGAACACTGAAGATATCCATTGCTGATTTTTTATTCTGATCCTTGACCTGAGACGTCGTTAATTAACTGAGGTCCGAAACTCGAAACTTTTATTTTCCTAACAATCAACAAATCGCTACCTACATTTACTTTTAACACAGTGTCCGTACCAAGTACCGAGAAAGCTAATCAAAGTTGGAAAAAAAGGACACAAACTATTAATAATTTTTTTAAAAAGTTGGTTCGTTAATGCACGCAACGCGAAAAGAAAAGTGAGTGACTTGTTGACAAACAAAAACAAACACATTTCTTCATGCACTCCACACGGATGATCTGATGTCGTCTGTCGTGTACTGCCCTCAGCAAGGTGATTGTGTGCATTCAGCCCCGTAAAAAAAGAAGTTCAGCGCGGTGGTTTTAAAATGGCAAAACTTCAGCACGCTAACGACAGCTTGCATTCAGCACGGTAAATGGTGATAATTCAGTACGGCGAATATCAAATCAATGTATTTAATATCGTGCTGAATGCACTAAAAATACGTTTTTTAACTAAATCCCTTTTAAAATTTGTATTGTCGAAATTAGCATTCAGTTAAATTTACGCGCTCAACCACACGCGTAATTTTTTCGTAACGGCCTATGTATTCGTTTATTTAGACCCCAAAATTTCAATGCACGAGCACGACTTCGATTGATGCTTAAAATATAGTTCGATTAGCAAATTTATTTTAAACCTTATACGGTGAATTGTTCTTTAAAGTAATTAGGATTTTGAATCCTGAGTTTTAATTCTTAATTTTAACTACTAGTAGAAGTTTATTTAATGTTATTTAAATTGAATATTTAATTGGCTTGATCATAGTTAGCGATTGTGGCTTTTTTTCGCTACAAGTATTACACAAATTAAATGAGTAGGCAACCATATTATGTATCAAATCTAATTTATTTTGTAATTGGATTTAAAGGAGGATTATGACAAAAATATGTGTGGGCTTTGCAAATCGTTGTTTTATTCAAGGCATTTAAATATTTAGTGGTTTATTATTTTTAATTTTAACTATAATATCTACATCTTTCTAATGTCATTAATTTACATAATCTAAATTTTTGTCACGAACTCACCTCAGAGGAATTTTAATTCATATACTCATAATTAACACAAATCAAAATATTAAATGCAAATAAAGTAGTGCAATTAGGTCGCTAGATATGCGCTTTAAATACAAATATAAAACAGATTAAGTATAATCGAAAACCAAAACACTCGTCCCAAATCTGTCAAGAAACAAGCTAAAATACTCCGTAACAAACTCTCTGTCTATTGTCAGAAAAGCTCCATAACACATGCTTACTGAGGGCAACGCTTTTAAAAATTTTAAACGAAGTTTTGTTGCGAAATATGTTTTATTCTGCAATTCATATTCTTTATGAACATTTCGAATTTGAACCCGAATCGCATTTGTAGAAGTACTGTAAACTGATTTAAAAACGAGTACAAATACCACATGGCCAAACGTATTAACAAAAGTTATTCCAATTAAAATTGCATATACGACACTGCTAATTTTTGTAGCACCTTTTACGCACAGCCACGTCAAAACAACATTCACCCAAAAGAAAAAATTCAGACCAACATACGGCATTACTTGTGCAAGGTCTCTCACATTTCCATGAATTACTTGAAATTGTTTATACAAATTTAAAAATTTGTCAATGTTTCTAATTTTTGAAATAAAATATAAAATGTTGTTACAACTTTCTAGATAAACTAAGTACACAAAATTGATTTCGAAACCGAGTCTCATTATTTCAATAGAAGAAAAAACAGTTAAACTAAATCGAACAATGAATGAAACGAAGATTTCATTAGCCGACCGATTAACGGGGTTTGAAAGGTACAGTTCCAATATATTATAGAAAGGATCGTACTCCGCAGCAACTAAGCCAACAATTGCGAGAAAAGTGAAGGGTAGACAGAGTGTAAAATTAATGAGCAAATATCCTGCCTTCGAATTTTTCAGTGTGAGATTTTTAGAAAATTTTTGGTAATTAGAAAGCTTGAGAAAGTAGGTAAAAAGTTGATGCTCCAGAGTTAGAACTTTTGGTACTGTGATCAGTCGATCGCGATATCTAAACACGAAATAGCCAATTAATTCGCACACAGCTATGAAAGCAATCCCAAGAAATTGAATTATAAAATGTAAACGTGTGTAGTGCTTATGTGTTTTAAGAAGCCCGAAATATAGCATGTTAAATAGGCAAGTAAATGCTGAAAGTGTGGAACAAGTAAGAAAAAATTTGAATATCCATTTATGTATTTTTGAAATATTAGGACGAATAGTGTATTTTGTAAAATCTGAATTCCACTGCAATGGAAATGGATATAGGAACCAGAAAATTAATTTATAAATTTTGTAACTGAGAATATGCGCGGAAGTCAGCATTGTTAGCAGTGTAAGTTATTGTTCTTGTTTTTGCACCTTATACGAAGTTTAGAAAACCTTTCTGTCAACCTGAGTTTCAAATATTTTAACTAAAACTCGGAAAAATGTGATCTTCACAATTTATGTATCCCTGTTTTTTGCAAATATTGAACATACATACGCTAAAGCTTTTCGTACACATCAACACAACCGGCTTGCTGAAAGACAACTGGGATATACGTAAATTAAATGGGTGACTATTTTTGAAGCAGAGTTGATTACCTTAATTTGATGAAAATTTTAGATAAAAAATAAGCCATTGGATGAAAAGAAATACGTGGAGGTTTCTTAAAGCTGAGGATCCATTTGAATCATTAGATATACCAAGTTAGAATAAACAAAATAAATTTTCATATGCCTAATGTTCCTCAAATACATACAAAATGGATTTGTGTCAAATTTTCCCCACAGTTTTCCAATAATGAAAACCAACTCTAAAATATTAATGGTTTTATGCTAAATGGAAATAATTTCAGCCCAGCATATAATGTTTTCTCATAAATACCAAAAAACTGAAAATGAATTGCTGTATCCGAAAACCTAAACGTATTCCTCCACGTAAATTTTTAATGAAAATATAAACAGGTTATATATTTAGAGCTATATCAAATCTCTAATCAAACAGGATATTTCGATCATAAGCGTATATATTATAATATGGTAGCTTTCGTAGGAAAATTCCATAAAGATATTATTTCGGCATGAAAAAATGTATATCCAAAGCCCAAGCTTTATTTAAAATTACTTATTTAGATGTATATCTCCACTACTACTTATCTTGCTAAGCCATCCAAATCAAAATTCAAAAATAACGTTTGAATTAACAATTAAAACACTTTTTTTCGTAAATGATTTTTTCAAAGGTTTAAAAAATAATTTGCTGGTTTCTGGTTTTTAAGGCATTTTAATGCTACTTGAGTAATTCACACTTTCCGTCTTTTCCGGATCGCGGCAAAATGTTTTGAAGGAAACGTTAATTTTATTCCAAAATTTTATTCCAGTTTTTTACAAAAAATCCAAATATTTTATCGAATACTTAACAATCTACACAAAACAATGAGTAAGATGTTAAATGTTACGGCCTGAAATAACAGTTTTCTGAGTTCCATTACAGGATTTTTTAAATGTGTAGCTGGACCAATTCATTAAATCCAAAGAAACTTACTCAATCTAGAATATCACATATTCATTACTACTACTACAAAAGAAATCAAGCCTTACAAATTGACAGTCTCAATTTAATTTGTCACGTCAAACTTTTTTCAGGCCGTTTACAAAATACTGAAATCTTAACTAACAATTCTAGTTCTAGGATATTATATTATTACAACTTTTTATGCTTAAAATTAAAATGTTTCACTAAATTTTGTCTCCGTCGACTACAGATTGTGCACTTCAAGGACATAAACTAGTGATTTATATATTCAATTGGTACTGGCTAATTCTATTTTATTTACATTCAATTAATTTTTTTGGATTATTTGTAAGTTACAGAGTTGTCGTACCTAACTACTACGAAAATTAATTCAACCGAAAGAACATAATGGGCAGTTACAAAATTAGAGCATCCGGAAAGATCGGAATATTTCTTCCATCTTCCGGAATTTCTTCTCTGAGACATTCGCAAGCGACCAGTTTTTGAATGGAAACTTCTCAATTGACCCCGCAAAACGTCCTTCGCTCAGAGCACGTAAACCAGCCAGAGTCACCTATTGCATCAAAATTATTTGGAAATGTTAATTACATTTTTAGGACACAATCATTTTTGTACACTGTTGAGGTACAATTTTCATAATAATTACCGATTTAATCGGCCAGTCAGTGGTCAAGTAGAGATGAGTTAACTTAATGTGAGCAAGGACATGGATGAACAGCTTATCAGTGACCTTCGGCATCTGGTCGAGTCCCTTCAGCGTCAGCTTCTTTAGATCTACAAAAAATAATGAAACAATTACAATTATTAATTAGAGAATTATGTGACTCTGATTGAAATTATATTAAAAAGTTGAAAAATATTTTGTCTGCTCACTCCCAAGTTTCAAGAAGACTGGAGACCTCACATCCTCGCCAACAAATGCTTCATTCCCGAGCTCGTTACAGCACTCCAAGGTGACTTCCTCCAGTGATGGCAATCCATTCCACAATTTGGCCAGTGCTTCATTCGTTCCTGGCCAATTACCGAGCGTCAACTTCTTCAAGTTTGGACAGGCAGTCACAATTTGTTCAGTGTTTGGAATAGAATGCGGTCCATCCACTTTCTCAAACTGTAACCGTAATTCAGTCAACGATGTTCGAGAAACGTCTTGGAAGAAGAAGCCGAACAGGTCTTCGATTAAAGTTATCTCATACATGAACTGCTCTTGATCAATTATCCAGTCAGGTGCCAAACCATGATCGGAGTCCACAGTGATATCCAAAGTCTTCAAAGATGACCACACAGAACGATCCGCTCGCCAATCTGTCCCTGGGCTGCTCTTCCGACTTGATCGTATCTCAATTTTCTCCAAGTTGGGCATGCTGACGGGAAGCACGGAAGGATGCAAGTTGACCAGTGACACCACAGGGATCCCCAAATCTGGAGAATCCAATCTCGGATCAAATCTTCGTTCCTGGAACCAATTGGAATTGACATTCGACAGTTTAACGTCATTGCGTAAGGCGACACCACAGAGCTCCAGAAATACCGGTGACCCCTCCCTCTCCATTGCCGTCCAATTTGCTTCCTCGTGTATGTCGTGGTAGCTTACGAAGTCGATCACTTTGTAATTGGTCACTGAAGCCTTCCTGCTTCTTCGAAGAACGTAATTCAACAAAACGGCAGATGCCAGTGCAAGTTGACGCCCATGGAACTGTGGAAAATAGTCGGGCTCCGGTGTAGAGTTCGGATCAAACGGCAATGAGATAAATTGCAGCTGACCACCCATTGATAAGAACGCGTCACAGTATTCAAATAGTTTCTCTTGATTGAGGTTCTCATCAGTTCCAATTTTCAGCGTCTTCAATCGCATAAAAAACTCCTTTGGATGGGTCATCCTCATAGTCTTCATACTAAACGCCCGAGGATCCTTCCGAAATAGCTTTCGCTTCTCTTCCAACACTGGAATGATTCCAGAAGTCAGCTCCCTCGGGTACCCTCCCAACCGTCCAGCTTCGAAACTCTCAATGTTCTTCAGCGCCACCAGAAAATCCCACTCCTTCCCGTAAATCATCAGAGACAGCTGGTCCACCCGCAGGAACTTGACAAGGTGCCCTTTCTCCTCCAGGAAGTTTGAAAGTCCTGCTCCTCCATTGTGGTAGAACTTATCACCTGACGTGTTGTTGAGGAAGATCTTGTTTGTTGGAATGCCCATCTTCAAGAATGCGTCGAATCCCTTGTCATCTTCATTGATCTCAATTTCCGGAGCCAGCTCGGGATGAACCTTCAAGTAACTGTCAGTTATCCCCTTGGTCCACTTGCAGACGAGTCGCAAGCGAAGCAAATCATTCCACTCCAGATAAGGCAACACATTCGCATCAACCTGCAATCACAATTAATTATAATGGAACACTATTAATTACTTTGCACTTTCATATGATGAAGACCAACACACAATGACTACATTTGCTAAACTAAAATGCAAAATTAATTAATTGCTTTATTTACCACTTCTATCGGAACGCTGAAGATATCCATTGCTGATTGATCCTTTACCTGACACCTGAGACAACGTTAATTAAAACTGAGGTTCAAAATTCGAAACTTATTTTCCTCACAATTCTCTCGTAACAGTACAGTGTCAGTACCGAGAATGCAATGAAAATCAAGCCGAAAGGAGAACAACTAACTATTTTTTTAATGAGTTGTTTCGTTGATGCACGCAATGACGCAATCCAAATGGACAGTGACTTGTTGACAAACTGACAATTTTCTTCATGCACTGCCGCAGACCACACGCATCCCACTTACATCACATACCTTTATTATTAGTTTAGCGTGCATTTGTTGAAAAAGTGTGCGGTGTGAGTGTCAAGCAGATTGGCGTTATGCAACATGCGAAAAATTTGTCTTAATTACGGATTGATAATCAATATTTATCCGTAAGCGAGTTCACAAATTGATATCCGAAAGAGGTTGATTTTCAGATTCCATGATCGACTGCTTCTTTCGGGGAATCAAATCTCAGCAGATTTTTATTTGACAGGATAATATGTGATTTGTATTTCTAGTTTTCTTAAGAATTACAATTAATTTGATTCTAAAGAGTTATTCTATCTGAAAATAATTGGCTAGGGTAGTCAATAGAGCATAATGACATGCTCTTTTCCAGCGTAGCCTGGACATCAATTTTGTTTCCTTCCTCAATCTGCGTCAGTCTGAAATACCATTTCTATGATAATATTACAATTTTAGAGAAATGTAAGAAGCTTACGAAAAGTTTCAACTATTACGCCACTTGATTATATGCAAAACAAGTATATTGACTTTGTGACGTTTGTCTGTCTGTCTGTCTAACAGTTTGTTCATATAACATCCATAAATAAAGATGCTTTTACACATTTCACATAGCATCCCATTTACCATGCTTTATTTTATCATTAGCGGTTTCGTTTTCCATTTAACTTGGATTTATATGAAATCAAGATGATATTTAAGATTGATTACGTAAAAGTCAAATATGATTATTTGGAAAAATAGAAGAAACATATAATTATATGAGCATAACTCGCAAAGTCAAATCTACACATAAATGTTTTCACAAAATGCTAGAACAGATAAAGCATTACCATAACATTTTAGTAGGTTAGCAATAAGATTACATAAGCTAATTTGGAAGATAACCATCGCCATAATTTACAATTTAACATAAATATGATATGCTATATCTTATGCTAAGATAAACATAATGAAATAATTTTACCGGGCACATGCGTAGATTGTTATTAAAATTTTAAAGTGTTCATTAACTTTATATACACTAAAAGTCTCAGCGCACTAAACAAATTATTCAAACATTAGTATAGCATCAAAGCAACGAGAACATAAAGCTGATGCATAATCAGCCAAAAAGCCATCTCCAAGCCAGCCAAAAAATCCATACATAATTTTAATATGGTACATGCTTCTAGCTTTTCTTCAATTTATTTTGTTTGCTCTAGTCCTAGATTTACTGTAGACAAAACAAGTTTTGAATTGATTCATCTCAACGGAGTCTACAGCCATCTGCAAGGTGTTGCAAACAATACCGAGATGAATAAAAGTAATTGCTACTATTGGTAGAAATATTATTGATATCTAGGTGTAAACAGCTAAAGAAATACTATCAGGTGAGCATCGAACAATTACCCAGAATAAAAACACAATTGCCCAAAATCCAAGACTACGCAGAACATATATTAGCTCGGTTGACACTCTTTTCGTCCAAATAAAAATTATTGAACATTGCGTGTAAAACCAACAAAACTTACTAAAGTCATTACATATTAGTAGTGATTTCATACCAAATCTCATTCTCGAAAATAAAATTTGACCAAAAACGTTCACAATCGTTATCGATCTCAAACCCTCTAAGCAAGTAATTATACAAAAAGTTTGCCGGAATGTGATTGTCATCAATATGGTGCTTGAACTTCGATACATTGCATTGGGTAATATATGCTCGAAAATAAATCCGGGCACATCCAAACCTATTAATACAATACACACTCCAAGGAAATAAGAAGATAGGCATAATGCAGGAACAATCAAGTAGCCAACAATTCCGACAAAATATCGATGTCTTCACGGTCGTCTTTGTAGTTGCATTTCTTGATATCTGAAATAGGAAAAAACTATGTGTTTTATGCCATGCTTTACTAAACTGCTTATTTAGCGCCTTTGTAAAATATATTGTTAACATTACCTTTACAAATTACATCTGCCAAATACAAGCTGCTGTTGACAAAGTTCATGAACTCAGTGCGTCTGTTGATCACCACAAACAATAGTAGAACAACCAAAAAACATGCGATGGAAATAAGCAAAAGCATAATCGTTTCAACTCTTCCAACGTGAGATTTGGACGCTAAATCCAAATGTGGGTAGGTGGCATCAAATATTGCAACAGCTAGAATGAGGCCTTCCGCAAGACAAAATGGCAGAAACCGGCGATTTAGGGGCTTTTCAATGTACAACTTCTGGTTTTTATCCAAGGTTATGGGACATGGACACAAATAGATGTAGAATGAAGAAATGAACTTGATGGCCCACTGCTCAAGTGTTGTAAGCGTCATTTTGAATTCCAATATTTGTAAGAGTTGTCAAAAGAATGATGGTTACGGCAATAAAGCCAAAACAGAAATGTGGGTTGAAACATCGACCGGGCATAAAAATAGACTATATTTGGAATATTTACTGATATTTAATTTGTTTTGAGCATGATATTTAGCTTGACATATATTATTTTAAGAAAATGTTGAAAAACAAAACAAAATGAACTTTTAAAAACATGGTAGATATCTATATTCAATCAACTTGTTTTTCCAAAAGCCATCCTCTTGAAATAATTTATATCCTGGTCATATATGTATATCCGGCTTTATATTATAATTCACGATTTCAGGTCAAAGTTTTTTATATCTATATTATATTTTTAAATTTGCTATGTTCAACTTATTTGTTCACATGGAGCCAAATTGATATTTATATAAGCTTTTATAACAACTTTGGGGGGAATAAAAATAAAAATTAAAAACCTATTATTTGATCACCGTCATTTGATATCTCAAATTACACTTAAAGCCAATTCATAATCCAATAAGATACACACACAATCTGAAAACAGTAAAAACTAAGCAGCTAATTAAATACAAAACCTGAATAGGTAGATATGTTGGAAAAATTCATTAGGCTCACCCACGTATAGTAAGCAGATGCTGCGATGCATTTAAACGCAGATGTGTTTTAAACATTTCGAATGGTAGTTTTTATTTTATTATTGAACCAGAAAACACGTTACTTGGTTTTGAAGCATATTGTCTCAAAATTATATGCGTTTACGGCCAGGAACTGATAATGATGTGCTTGGCGCAAAACTTGAAATGTGGATATTTCGTAGGGAGCAAAGGTTTTGTATGCTATTTGGTTCCGAATGTTTTAATAATCCGTTCACAATTTCCTTAAATCTATGCTGTTAACAAATATTGGCTGTCAAAGATGCTTTTGAGACTTGAAAGGATGAAATAAATGGATACATTGCGCAACACTTTCTCTTCGATAATTTTATAACCTAGTAATGGAACATTAGATTAGCAAATTCTTATAACATTTAGCTATATTTGTTATTATCTCAATCTTATAATAATAAAAATTACATCAAGTAGAGGAAGGGATGCTGATTCTTTTTCAAGGATTATCCACAACTAAAGTTTTAATTTTTAGTCCTCCATATAAGTGAACTCAATTGTTTGTCAAATAGTAATTATGTACAAGAAAAAGCATGTATGTACATACCGCATTGAAACGAGCTTTCTGAAAATTAGTTCAATGGATTGTATGTATATTGTAACTAACTAATAAGTAGCTTTCTTTAATTTGATTTATATAATTTGATTTTGAAATGATAAATTAAATTTAGAAAATATTGTGTAAGTAATTTGAGATATTAAAATTCATTATTAAAACTCATTCTACATTTCTGTTTTTAAGGAAGTTCGAGTTTGCAGGTGGAGTCCAAAGACTAACTATTTTGGACAGTTTTTACGTTTTATATTGAAAATAAAGACAATCAACTGTGGAAAAATTAGTAATAAGTTTAAGGGAGTCGAAACAACGGAAAAATATCTAAACCAGACTTTTGTGGGCACAAAATTCTGTGTTTTCTAATATCGGTGGCAAGAGTTCCGAAAATTGTGCTTCAGCAAAGGAAAATATTTAATATATACGTATACTGCGTGTTGAAAGTAACTGTTGGCAATAAAAACTTTGCGTTTGCGCTTGCAGTTTCGTAAGCAATCAAACACGCTTTCAGGTGGTAGAAATATACCACACCTTTCCTTTTGCTTTCTAAAAACATTGGAAAAAATAATTGTATTAAACCGTGCGATTTGAATAATAGTTATAAAAATGCTGACTTCGTCTCACATTTTAAGTTACAAAATCTACACATTTTTGTTTTCGTTCATGTGCCCATTTCCAATGCTGTGGAATTCCAATTTCACAAAATACAGCATTCGTCCTAACGTCTCAAGAAGACAACAAATTGCCTTCATATCATTTCTCACCTGTTCTACACTTGCTGGATTTACCTGCATCTTTAGTATGTTTTACTTCGAGATTCTCCAAAACTATAAGCAGTACACACGTGCGCACTTTATGATGCATTTCTTCGCATTTGCTTTTATAGCTGTGTGTCAATCAATTTTGTGTTTAGCTGTCAAATATCGGAAACGAGCTATTTCATTAGACAGGATATTGAACTTGGAATTTGACATTTTTTTACCTACTTTCTCAATTTATCTAAACTCAGAAAGTTATCAAAAAATGTGACACTGAAAAATTCTAAAGCTGGATATTTTCTAATTTGCTTGATACTCTGCATACCCACCGTGTTTATCGCAATCCTCGGCGTAGTTTTATTGGAGTATGATCCTTTCTATTTCATATTTGAGGAGTATCTTCCAAATCCAATGTTTCGTTCAGTAAATGAAATTTTTGTGTCACTAGTTATTCGACTAATTCTTTGTAGTGTTGCATCCATCGAAATTCTGCGGCTTACTTTCGAAATAAATTTTGTGTGCTTAGTGATTTTAGAAAGTTGTAATAATTTTTTATTTTTCATTTCCAAGATTAAAAATACCACAGCATTTTATCACTGGTACAGAACAATTCAATTACCTTACCAAAATCTGGAAAGTTTAATGAATACGATGACGTATGTTGGTCTAAATTTTTTCTTTTGGGTTAATGTGTCAGTACTGTGGTTGTGTGTAAAAGGAACAGGAAAAATTCCCGTTCTTTTGTATGTATTTTTTATTGTAATGACTTTAGTTAATACACTGGGACATTTAATTTTTGTTATCGTTTTTAAATCAGTTTATAATGCCTCCACAAATGCAATACGGACACAAATTCGTCATGTGCACGACAAACATACGGACAAAATATATTTTAATACTAAACTCTGTCTAAGAATGTTAAAGGGTTTGCCTCCAATTAGCATACGTTATGGACTTTTCCTGAAAATCAATAAGGAGTTTGTGCCCGAGTATTTTAGTCTGTTTCTTGACAGATTTGCTACCAGTGTTTTGGTTTTCGATTATAGATAATAACCCATTTAACTGAAGTTTTACGTATTTTTAAAATATTAAGGCAGACCGTCGTATGTATAAAAAGTATTTACCCATATATTTCTAAATCAATGTTTGCGCTAACATTTTTGTTTCAAATGTACTAAACGCTATGGTAAATTGTAAGATTGCAAAATATTATAAGATTGTAAAAGTATGTATGAATAAATGTCTAATCTTCAGCCTTTATACATTTTGTGTATGCCGTTCATCCTCAAACCTGATTATATCTGGTTGTCAACATGTCAACAAGAATTACTGGAGTTAACATTGCATATAACACAAGCTGTTCATTTTCGTGGCAACTAGAAAATTATACAAGCTTGATTTCAACTAAACCATATTGATTACATGTTATGTCTGCTTAATTATTTGTGAGATAAGTAATAAAAAATTACATATGAAATTAGAAATTATATCTATCTTTTAGATCTATTAATTGAAAACTTATATGTTTAAACCCATCTACTCGAGACTGTGACATGCCAATCAGGATATTATCATATAAAACTCATTATCCACGAGACAATATACAAGATAATGAAGCTGAGCTGTGGCTATAATTAATTCAAATATTGAAACTAAACGGAAATTGAAGCAATTAAACCGATCGTGAGCAAATGATAAAATATCCAGATGATTGTTTTGTAGTTGTTTTTCGAGCTTATATGCCATTCTGATCTTATAAATGTTAAGGCGACTTACATTTTATTTTATGAAGCACAATATTTTTAAGATAATGCGAACGGTAAGAAAAACTGAAAAGGCAAATGCACATATAATAATATTTTTAAGATGTGAAGTGTAAGATATCTTCGAAGAGTGTTCAAAGATTAAATATTTTAAATTAAAAGAAAGTTTACAGCTTGGTAGAGTATTAGATTTGCAAGCGAAGTTAATATATATGTTTGAATATCAGTAAAAAATCATATATTTTAACGTAAAGACCTGGACGCTGCTCCTACTTTTTCTATTTCTGATTGAATTTGCTTTTTTCCAAAGCAAAGCAATTAAAACAAGCACGACATCATTTAATTGCTATCTGACTTGTAAGAAAAAAAATTAAAGTAAAGTTCCAAAATAATTTCTAAATTCATTACTTTGTAGAAACCCCCATTTATTAAAACCCCCATTTATATATAATAATCTTGATATAATATTCAAACAGACAAATGTATTCGTATGGTTCACATAAAAGAAAAGGCCATGCTTTATTTTATTATTAGCTTTTTTCTTTTTCATTTAACTCATTTTTTTACATGGAATCAAGATAAAATTTAACATTGCTTACGTGACACCGAATTCGAACTTTTGGAAAAAACGACGAAATGCGTAATTAAAGAGTCATCATTCGCAACGTCAATTTACCTCATAAATGTTTTTACGAAAAGCTGGAAATGACTCCATAAATTTCCAGTATTATCACATTACTTGGTTAACAAACAGATTAGGTAAGAATCAGGTGCAAAAAACCATTACAACAAGTGCTCATTCACAATTAAAAATTAACATGCTTTTCCTGCTACCCAAAAATGTACGACGGTCTCGGGGCATTTCAATGCAAAACTTCTGGTGTTTATTCAACGTGATAGAACATGGTCACAAATAGCAGTAGGATGAAGAAACAAATCTGAGAGTCCACTTCTCAAGATCTGTTAGCGTCGTTTTTAATTTTATTATTTGCGAGAATCATCAGAAGAGTGATGCCTGCAGAAACAAAGCAAAAACAAAAATGCGGGTTAGAACATTGACCACCCATAAAAGTAGACTATATTTGGAATACATATATCACTTTTGGAAAATGTACTAAAACAAACAAAATGAACTTTAAAAACGTATTGGAACTCAGGATTCTAACAAACAGCCATCGTCTTGACATAATTTTGATCCTGCTCATACAAAAACATCCCACGTAGTATACGAATTCATGTCATTGCTTTCTATTATTATAATTTTTTTAATTTCCTACGATCCAGATTTCTTTACATGGAGCCATATTGATATTTATCAGTGCTTACGTAAAAACCTCTCTAGAAATAAAAATTAAAAACTTGATGAGCCTCTATTGATATGCCAAATCACAATTAAAGTCAACTAAAAATACAAAAAGATACATTCAAAATCTGACAAGCATAACTAAAACTAAATCTCAATCTTAAATCGCATTGATAAATCGAATTTAAATTCAATTAAAGTTAAATTTAGAAAGCATTACGAAGTCGTTTACGATAAAATGTTCATTTCACATTTCAGTTTTTAAGTTTTTAAGTTGGAGTCTTTAGTTTGCGCCCACAAAGCTTACAGCATAATATTCAATTTTTTTAGAACTGAATATTTCATGGAATTTTAATAAAAAATAGAAAAACTCCTTTCTAATGTGTTTAGGGCAAGTAAGGTTAATACTTGTTCGAGCAAAAAAACGTGCAAATACAACAAAATTGTGTGGAAAAACCTTGCAAGACCACGTTTATCATTTTAATAATATTGTGCAGTCCTAATGGCTTTTTAAAAACCTTTCAAAAACTAAGCTTAGCAGTTTTCGCGCATTCATTAGATTGATTGTATGAAATATTTAGTATAAAGCTTCAAATTAAAAAAAGGAAAGTAACAAAAATATTCAAGCCAGGTTTTAAAAGCCATCAAATCCTGATTTGGTTTTATATATCATTGGCACGAGTGCTGCAAAGTGTTTTTTAGGAAAGCAAAATATTCTATATCTATACATATTTAGTGTTGAGAGCAACTGTGAATAATAAATGATTATCGACCAGTGATATTTGTGTTTGCAGTTTTCAAAGCAAGTAAATTTACCTTTAAGAAGTTAGTTAAGCATCCTCTTTTATTATATTTTTCAGGGCTGTACTAATTTACAACCAAATTAACTATAAACAATGATTACTTCGTCGCATATTTTAAGCTACAAAATTTACAAATTCTTCTTTTCGTTCATGTGCCCATTTCCAGCGCAGTGGAATTCCGATTTCACAAAATACAGCATTCGACCTAATGTCTCGAAAAGACAACTAAGAACTTTTGTCTTTTTTCTCGCCTGTTCAACAATTGCCGGATTAACCTGCATCTTTGATATGTTTTATTTCGAAATTCTCCAAAACCATAGGCACTACACACGTGCGCACTTTATAATGCATTTCTACTCATTTGCTTTTATAGCTGTGTGTCAATCCATTCTGTGTTTGGCCTTCATATATCGGAAACG
>JAQIXW010002522.1:0-15239 GCA_034700685.1 Willowsia buskii | reverse complement strand
TAAGACTTTATTTATTTCTCATAACTTGAAGTTGACATACAAGTTAAGTGGTCAAAATATTTCAAGTTTAGTTGAAGTAGACTTTCCAACTGAACTGATCGAAACCGAATGATCCTTACTGACTATTTCTACGGCTTTTCATACGAGTTTCATGAAGTATTTGTATTCTGTTTCCCGATTCCATGATTTTTTGTTTCTTTAAAGTTCGGACGCAAAATGAAAATAAAAGCGTAAATTAAATTATGCTAAAATGCGTGATTAATTACTAGTTTTCGCACTCTTTTGGTACGTTCACGTTTACCTTGAGTATGACATAATAAACATAATAACATACGTGATCATGTCCGAATCCACAGAAAATTAAGAAAAGACATTTTGGCATGGGAATTCCTGGATGCTTGCATTAAAGATGTTACCGTTGTGCGGACTTTCTTGAAAGGCGTGTCGTCTTTCTCTCATGTGCTTCTTGGAACACTATTTGCACGCGTTCATAGTTCCAGTCTAGCCTAGTTGAGCAAGTTTTAAAATAAAATTAGGTTGACGATGAATGTACTTTTGAAATGCAACATATGCAATAAACGTAATTTGATGCTAAAGTTTAAATGAAAAATGATAAATTGGGTAAGGTTGACCATGCTAGCACTTCTGGGAATGCAACATGCTCCTACTTTCCCCATTCATACACCCCAAAACATTTCCATAAACCATTATGCCTTCTGCATTGACTTTTTCCAGTGGACATGCACAATACAAAAAAATGAAAATTTTCTTTGACGCGTATTTCTAATACCCAGGTCCGATAATTTATGAATGAATAATGCTTAAGAAAACTATGTTGACATCAGATACAAGTTTATATAGCAGATAAAGTACAACAGATTAAATAAAGGAAATAAAGCTAGAATATTCACATATTATGCATAAAGATGCCCGAGATTTTTACAATGCTTTATTTAAAATCATAAGTGACTAGAGACGAATTGTTTCCCAACAAAGCAAGGTAAGAAATGAAAACGTTACTTTTTTGTCATTTCACATGCAAAACTGTGTCTGACCGTGGACTGATAGCGCGACTGATGGGAATTGTGTTCGGCGAAGTGGCAAATCGGCTGAAATATTATTATTTTACTTATTTTTGGAGTTTAAATTACTTATTTAAAAAACAAAATTATGACACGAAGTGTAAAGCTAAACTGACCATAGGAAACCTGAAAAAATTCCCCAATTTATCCCTACAATATCGCACGCCTAAAATGCAGTAAAATTAAAACGACACTAATGTATATTTTATGTATTCGAAATTATATTCGTTGTAGATACGCAAAAACCGCTGGTGCTAGACAGATAAGGTATTTTTCTACACGACTGGAGTAGATTGGTTATGGATTATTCCGTACTTCACCATTTGGACACTTATCTACGAGGTCAGAATTCCACTTGTGGTATGAGTAAATATTTTACTGAAAAAGACCACAGTATTTCAATTAAAACCTTTTCTACATCAGATAAATGATTTTTTTGTTTCTAGCTTTAGACCAAAAACCGTCGAAAAGCAAAAGGGAAACTTCCTTGGATAACATTCTTGGAAAAATATTTTTTCTGAGGAGATGAGGAGCCTTGCAAAGAGGACTGTGTTATTTTTTTGGTGGTCGCGCCAGCCGTATGGGGATTATTGGGGTCTTCATTTGAGAGACTTGTTCACGGTATGCTTGTTTTCATTTATCGATAATCAAGCGGACTTCCACTTATTTTCTTCTTGTATTAAAATTTATATGTTTCAGGTGAGCAGAGCAACTGGAATGAATAAATCATAATAACAAGTTAACTTTCTAAACTGTTGGCACTCAAAGTTTTAAAGCAGAAGTCTCAATTCTTAGCCTAAAAATCATGCTACCAGTAGCATCTCTAGTTGAAGTTTCATTCATAAAACGTAAAACTACCTCACAAATTTCACCTGTGCATAGAAAAACAAAACAGTCTAAAAGACGCGCAGTTGATTAAAATCAGTGAAATATGTAGGTGGAGTTACGCAGTTCTGCTCATTTTAGGTTAAGGTATTTGTGAAACGTTTACAAAAATAAAATTTGTAAAATTTTGGAGATTTCCTGTGGCAATATCTGAGCATATCTCATAACAAAATGGAATGCATGCAGGCATAGACAACTGTTTTATTGCAAAAACACAATATTTGCAGCATCATAAATACAATTTCTACAATTCCTTACCATTTTGTTATGGAGAAACTCTTTTCAAATCGAAGAACAAATTTATTGGAAACGAAATTTATGCCATGAATAATAAAAATAAACCCGAATATTGAGTATTGAACCAACTTAACGTCTGTAATTTATTAGCAAAATTTACTCCTATTTACAAATACATAGATGTACATCATATCTCTTAAGTAAATGCCATTCATAAAGCAGGCATATCTTTAGTAATGAACACAGTAGAGAATCTTCAAATACAAAGAACTGTTCTGATTACAATTGAATTTAATTTAAAGATTTCATCTGAATCAATCCCCGCATTAACATGCAGGCGTCAACACTGCTTATTTTTCTCGGAGTTGTTTTCACTCCGGTTGTTTCGGTAAAAGGTAATTTTTTAAAAGGAGCATTTTACTCAAAAATACAAACTCTGTTACTATTTGTTTCATTCATCATTTTTATTTTTTAAAGATCGGCAAGCATTCAATTAGACCATGAAATCGAATGGGCTTCTCCTACAGGGAAAAAATTAATTTGGAATTTGCAGAAACCAAGTAAATTTCACAATTTTCACAAAAAACATTCTAAATAACATAAATAAATGCGTATGAATATTTTTAAATTTACTATTTACGTTCGTCAGAAACTGGAGATCTACGACATAATCCTAAATATCTCACTCTTCAAATGGACAATGCCACTGGTCGATTCTACTACGCTGTGGATGGATCACTTTCTCAAAAGGATTTAAATCACGCTGAAGATGTTCGAATCGATTATAAAAGCAATGCTGGAGTCAAGATCAAAAAAACTAGAAATGGAAATGGAACAATTAGCGGTATCGTGACGCTGCTTATTTATCATAATTAAAATTCTATGTCTTGAATAAGTTAGATTAATTTCAGGAAGTGCTAGTTTGATCAGGATAGTTTACGTGATGGCCACTTTACTCGAAACTCGAAATAGTGCTGGTCAAGGTCAAAAATCATTTGAAAAATTGGAAAGAAACTATCATTACGACTACCGTAAGCTTATAATAATTTATAGGAGTTTTTATTATATATAAATCTAACTACATGGATTTGCCGGTTCTCTGATTTCACTAGTAACTACAAACGAAACGCTGACATATCATAATATTCTAAAGGAAGGCATCTCAGGTTCACAAGATTACGTAGCTGAAGTGGCTATCGTCGTTGATAAAGAATGGGCTGATGTTTTTCTGCATGATAGATAAAAAATAGTTAAGTATTGGGCTGTCCTATTCTGGGACATCAACATGCGTTTCAGGACACTTCCAAGCAGCAACATTTCATTCTCAATTATTTCCATCATTATTATTGCTACATGTCCAAGATTAAGCCAAAAGCCACACCTGTAGGAATATTTAAATACTTAGCACATGCGTAATTATATTTATGACAATTTAATTTTTCATTCCTTTTAAAATCATTTGAAGCTCAGCCTTTCATCGAAGAAACCAGGGACGATGATGGCGTAGCGCACTTTTCTGGGATTCTTCGTACATTTGGGAAATGAATGTATGACAATCCGGAAACTCTCCCAAAATTCGATATCGCCATGTGCGTTACCAATACGAAGACGGACAAGTACGGTGGCGTAGCTTATCTCAACGGAGCCTGTCGACCAAAACGCAACGCATTGTTGTTTAATTACGAAGGCGACTACAGTTGTCAGGAAGCAGTAACTCATGAACTTGGTCGCAGGTAAGCAGTTCCATAAAATTCAAAATTATGAAATTCATTTATATTTACAAATTATTAAACTCAGTATTTTCAAAACGTCTGGGTGCCCCACACGACGCAAACGACGACTTTCCAGGAGGCTGCTCAGATGGATTCATAATGTCGGGAAACAAGGGCATTGGAAAGTACTTTTTTTCTGAGCGCAGTGATCGTACCATTCAGACGTACGTGACATCAGATCAAACAGCCTGTCTTCAGCGCATTGATGAGCCATCCTATCCCGTGGTAGATCCTTAAGAGAGCTCGAAATATATGCCGACAATGGATGAGCTATGTAAAGCACTGCGACGAAGTGATTCTGCTAACGTGATTGATGGAGAAACTGGAAATTGTGCCCTGATTACTTGTCGGCTTGGCGGCCATGGCGTTAATTTAAGACCTGTGGATAATTCACCTCGTCTTTACGGAGTACTATAAACATTTCAATATTAATGTATTTAAATTTTTAAACTTAATGCTAATTTTATATATTTTTTTTTGCAGCGCTGCTTCAGAACCAGATGTCTTCCAGAAAGTTCCCCATTGCGAAATGTAGGAAGTCGAGAGTGCCTTCTCGGAAAAGACAGGATTAGTGGATATGATGACGTGATAATCGGCAAATGTCCAGATTTCCCTACTCCTCTGGAGAAATTCTACGCTAACAAAACGACAAGCGGTTATCTTCTACTGACGCCATATTCGACTCAAGAAGCAACAGAAAATGAAAATAAGTGCCTTCAAGTCAACTTTGTTCCTTGCACTAATGCTGGACAAGGCCAACACGAATGGCATCTTGAATCTGTAGAAGATGGCATTTATCTCATCAAAGAACTCTCAACACAACATTGCCTAAAGCAGGAAGGAGATGAAATCAGAGCGGATGCAGAGTGTGATGAAAACAATCCGAGCTCACAATGGTACTTTCATTTATGAGATGAAATAAAATTAGTGTACACAACAACTGCTAATAAATAGTTATTGTACATTTACTTTGTTAATGTACTTTATCTGTCTATTTGTAACAAGGACTTGTCAACTGGTTTCGATCCTGAAATAAATATTTACGATTTATCTCCTGTTAAACATATTCTTCTTTCATATTCATCACTTTCGTCTTCATTGCATCCACCACATTTTCATAGTTTTTTTCCATACATAACGCCTGATAAAAGTTAATTTATGGAATAGTAACCTAGTAAAATATTGACATTTTTTAAACTGATACTGAACTTGCTGTTCCGTTTTTGGTCACCAAATTTTCATATAACTTTGAAATATCGTCTTTTACTGAAAATTTAAGTATAAAGCAATATGTAATATGTACTATTAAAATTTAGTGTGTCTCTTAATACATTTATTACTTCTTTTCTATTTTCTTCTCATCCCTGTGCAACCAGGTTAACTATTCCATCTGTCCATCCCAATAACGTTGTAAACCGCTTTTAAAACTTGAGTGAGACTGAACTCTGACAACAAGATAGAATTCAGAGAGCAACTGAATTTGTTGACGACCTTGTTCCATGCTTGAGTAATATAATTTGTGGCATTCGTAAGGAGATTCTATTCAGAAAAGGTGTTTGATGAATCATGAAATTAAATTATGATCTAAGGATTGAGAGAAAATAGTGGATTGTACCTTTAACCTTGCTGTTATGTAACACACAATGTTATTAATTGGCACTTTATACTAAAGGTAATGTCAACTTTTAGAGAGTGACGATTCATAACTAGGCAGGGGGAGGTACCTATGCATTTCCTGACTGATTTAAGAGTGCATATATTGTATCCATAACTATTCAGCAAACAATTTTCAACATATTTGTAGAATCGTCATACTTTTCTACGATATTCAAGAAGGCAACCAAGAAAGTGGAATAAGTACCTTGTTAGGTGCCATACTGTTTATTTAATTGACGCTTATGATAATGAAATTGATTTTTTTTTCATTTGATATCTATATGGAGGACGGAGCTGTCAAAATATCAATGATGATTTCTCATAAGTTAGTACGATATCCCTAGGCTTTTTGCATTTTGCAAGGTTACTTTTTCAGTGTAATTGAGGCATAAATAGCTCGTTGTGCTTTGTAATCATAAAGTTACTTAATGAAGTTGCAAAAGCAACATGATATTGCAAAATGGTTCATTCGAAGGCATAATGTAATTTGAACAGTCTGTATTAACGCATTAGTCTGTATGAACAAAGAGCATCCATTCAGCATATTTGGAAACAGATTTGGACAAGAAAAATCTGAAAATTTTGAAATAGGCTCAAACTACACGAATGAAAGTGGATCCTGGCGGAAGCGCAGTCGGCATTTGGTTTGTAAGTTAAGGCCGGATAAATTTTATGAAAGCGTCAAAGGAAATACTTGTTAGTGGCGAGACGAGACTGATGGAAGCCTGAGTTTTAATGTCTTCCGGAATCAGTCCAAGGAGTGACCTTCAGAAGCTCGGGATAAAATCGAGCGCCAACCTTGCCTTGCAGTTGGCGGATATCTGAAAGATCACATAGTAAGACTTAATATTTATGGCGACGAGGAAACAATCGGGATGCCTTTCCATAGCCGATGCTTTTATTCCCAGCTTGTTTAATGAATTAATAATTTTTTAAATGTTACTGAGTTTACCATATCCAGAATAGATCATCAACTTATTGTATAAGTATTCATTGATGATTTTATTTTGATGGCTGAAACAATGAATTATGAGTTTTTGCAACAAAAGCTGAATAAATTTGAATAATAGTGAATCTTGACTTATCGTAATGGCACCATAGTAAGCAACAAGCATTATTCATGATAACCATTTGTATTAGAATTACAACAGAAAAAATCTAATTAGCTCCAATATTGCAATATGTTCTTTAAGAAGTGAGTTTTTTATTAAAGTAATTCTCAGCACAGACATAGCAAAGGGAATAAAACAGATATTTGTCTTATGTACACGACACTGGCGGATTTGCACTAGAGATGAGGAATTTTTGATTTGAAAGGTGGAAAGTAGTTCGGAAGAGCGGATGCATAAAAGAAAGTGGGAACAATGGTTATCAAAGCAGGATACTTGAACTTGAGAAACAGAAATGTGTACTGTGCAAACGGATTTGGCCGACGGATGACGAGAGAGGTTGCTTTCAAAGGTTTCAAATGCCAACAGAAATGAAAATAAATCGAAAAGTCAACTCAAAAACTTCAACTATCAACTATGTCAACTATGCCAGACAAGCTTAACACATATTTAATATTGAAGACTAGCCATTAAATAACATACTGAAAATTCTGATTGTGTAAATTCATACTAATGTGTGGTTCTCATAAATTATTCTCAGCAGTTAACCTAAAAGACCACAATGGCACAAGATTTCAAGTTCCCACTTATGACTTTCGTTTGGCTCGCAATATGTACAAGTCAATTGGAAATATGCACTTGTGACTAATTGAGATTTTGGCGTATTCCAGGAAACAAGAACAGTTGATTATGCATTCGGTTCCTTCAACTCATTGCCAAGAAAGCGCGCACAAGCACAGTTTCCTTCTTGCTTCTGGATGATACTTAAAAAGTTTACGATATTCTGTTTATGTCTTTAAATCTCTCGAATTCCTAAATATTAAAAAATTAACTTAAACATTTTTTTTCCCGCTTACAACTGTGGAGCCCGCATCTTTATAGATTCCCAATCACTAACTGAGAATACTTTCACTGATGCATCCACATTAAATCAGTTATTTGGTTTTGATGAAAGAATTATCTTCATAACTTTCCCCAACTCAGGTATATCATAAGTGTGACTAGCTTCTAGAAGCTCGACAGCAATATTGTAATTTTCTAAAGGCTTATCAATCCCGCCGTAGTAGAGATAAGCTAGAAACGCTTTAACACCGGCTTCTGTCATATGAGCCATTCTTACAGTGCTGCTCTTAGACTTCATATGTGCGCCAACATTCCTTGCAGCACAGTGAAATACACTGAAAATAAATATTACCGCACAGTTTTGAAAAATAATAAAAAAATGCAAAGTAAAATAATTTATTTTAACAGCTAGATTTTGATTGGATATAAAGTTATCCTTAAAAAACGTTTGTGATATTTTCTAGATTTATTTCCAGATGCGACTGTCGCCGCATCACAGTTAATTTCCTCCTCCAAAATTGTTCGATTCATGAATGGTCTTTCTTCAGCTCTTCCTGACTTAAAAGCTTGTAGACTATTTGTGAAGAAAACACAAACATTTTATGACATTTTCTCCTGCAGAAGTGCTGAAACCTGAAATAATTTTTTAAAATCATTTTCATATCGTCAGATTTGTAGTAATTTTGGAAGATAAACAGAATAGCAAACGACAAATAAAATGTAGAATGTCTGAAAAGAGTTTGAAAACAGGTGAAACAAAGAATTAATATGTTGTCCGCTCTGTTGAACTTAAGGTTTAACTAAATTGACTATGTCAGGTTATATATGATTTTTTGCGACATTTTCCCACTACATTAATAAACTGTTGTTAACCTCACTAAAGATGGTGTGGCAATCGTTCATGCAGTGATATAGCTTGCATTTAAACTTTTGAAGACATACATGACATCATAATGTGACGTGTTTAATAATATGATGAAGGATAAAAGTACTAACAAGTATAAGCGTACGTGTTTGGTGATCGAATATTTCAATAAAGTTTCCCATCAATAATGGTGTAATTTGTCCCTAAAAATTTGCTAACAAACTTATTACATTTAATGAAAACGTAATAAAATTCGTTAACCTGTGGATGAGTTTTGAAGCAGTGTTAGTACAGCATTTTTACTTAAAAATAAACATGTTATTTTATATTTTTTTACTGCTAGTTCAAATGTTTAAGTATAGTATTTATTTATATTTTTGGAAAAAACTGAATACATACTCCTATACCAGCGTAGCTCTTCCGTAAGCAAAGTTTTAGATTTTATATTTCATACTCAATCACGTCACTAATGGACCCGTAGCATCTACCTATCACTGTTTCAAGTTTCATCTAAAAAAATATTATTAACCGTTACCATTACACAAATATTTGCAATGTTTATTCAAGTATTTTAAAGATGGAAGAACGTTTACATATTCTTAATGTCATTGAATATTGTGAATATGTCAGTATTTTTTGAGCTGGAAAAATATGATCGTACTACCTATAAAGTCACAAACAACTTCCATTTTTTTGAATTTGCTGATTTGATTCTAGAGTAATTAAATGTTGTATACCTCATGCGAAGTTTTCAAACCCGTGGAGAAAAACCAAGATTTTTTGTTATTCACGAGATATACAACATGATATACAATTCATGCCAGTTCATGTTAACAGATATTACTAGTTGGTGTTTCAATACAGTTATAAGAAGTAACATAATTAAAGTTTTAAATATTTTTTTCTCGCCAATTCTCCCATCTAGTTTCTAGTATGAATTAACAGCAACTACATCCATTACGTACTCGTGTAATAGGTCTCTTCAAGTAAATGAGTAATCAGTTATGTTCTTACGAAAATACTAACAGAACTGCCTCACATTTCATAACTCTGTAAAAGTCAAATTGTAAAAACATAATACATGAGATTTATATTTTCATAAAAAGCCACTTTCTCTTTAAAATAAACGCTGTATCTAGCTGGCAGTATCTTCATTTCTAACAGAAGCTTGAAAAAGTTATTGAGATTACCATGGAAACACTGTCGTTCCTGGCGTAGCACAATGGATTTTAAGTAGAAAGCTTAAACCTGGTGAATGTGAGCTAATGCACTGATTTCTTAGACATATGAGCAACAATCCGGCCATGTTAGCACGTGAATATTTTTTTAATAGAAATGGATTCCATTTCCAAAAATATCTTAATGCGTCGGATGTGTTAACGACGGCTACTTTTTAAACTGCTCTGCAAAATCATGATCATCATTATTAACCCATGGTTAGTAAGGATGGCCAAGTAGTCAGAATATTATTTATATGTAAGTGTCTTCTAATGAACAACAGCACTTTATTGTACTGACCATGGCTGGACTCAATCATACTCAGGATCCAACACAATGCAAATCTCAAAGTGTTCCCTTTGGACCATGCCCTCATTTATACGCAAGGTAGACGACCCAAGTCTCTCAATGGGTCTGAGCCAAACTCTGAGGGCAAAAGTGCAAACTATTCTGCAGAACCAAGTGGGCCTCTATAATACTTCACTTTGACATTTGGCTGTTGGTAGCATTAAAAATAATAAGATGGTGGCAATAAGATGTTTTAAGGTGTTTATCAACATGAAATTTTAAGGTAATTCCATGCATGACGCTATGTTAGTTTTCGAGGATTCGAAGAGAAAAAAGTGCATATATACTATATATACAAATTATCTAATAACGTTTTCAGGTTGAAGTTAAACCATATCTGCAAATTTTTCAAAATATTGTAATAATATCACAATGCCCCGTGAGGTTTTTGGAATTCAGGTTGTGTCCTCGTATTTCCGGATCTAACATTTCTGCAGAAAGTTTTACTTCCGAGTGCTTGTATTTGCGCGAGCTCATATCTACAAGTACCTTGCTTTCTCTTCTTTACTTGCGCGCTTTCACCAGTGGTGTATGCGCAAATCCAACTGGAACTTCTGAAAGGTTGCTCAGTTTGAGTTCAACTGTAGCGGTGATGGGTCTAACATCCCGCTAGCTTCTACAGAAAAATTCTGAAAGGTGTAGTCTCAGTTTTCTCCACATTTTTAGATAAATTTAGTAAATAAACAAAATTCACACATCTCACTTCTGCTGAGTAAGGCACTTGATCATTCTTTTACATTGTGATATCTGCCTACATAACCCAACAACGATCTAAGTATTAAAGGTACTACAGTATGGTTGAGGAATTTTGTATTGACGTGTTAATTCGTACAATTTGCTAATTAAGAAAGTGTTGGGGTAGTTGTAATGGTGGATTTCTTTGAGTATACCTTTTAGAAATCCAAGACAAAAGTCAAGATCACGAAGTCTAGCTTTGATAAATGTATACTATTTATTGAATTTGGAAATCGAGCAAAACAGTGAAACTCAATATAACTGATTTTGAGGAGCCGAAGATAAACTAATCAGCAAATTGAAACTGAAGCAAACTCAGCTCGTTATAATTAGTGTGTTTGAGCCAACATGTTTTCGTTTCGCTCGGAAGCTTTCAGTTACAGGTGCCACAAACTCCTTTAATACAACTAATTTTCCACAAGTAATTTAAACGCTTGCTCTTAAATTAGCGTAGGCGTGCGGTTTACAGAGTTTTTATAGTGACGATCAATTACTGGATTTTACTGTGTTTGTGCGTATAAAAGAAAGTACAAGAAAATCTAACGTCACGTGACGCCCCGAGGTTTTTACGTATCACAATAATGGTTCATTAGTGAGTCCCAATTTTTATTTGCATTACATAATGTTGGCTTGACTTTTGCCAGAAATAATAATTAGACCGAAATGGTTTTTTTCAAACGCACTCTCAACTCCCTATCGTTTCGAATACAAACGCCACGGCGGGCTTATCAAATTAATTAACTTTTATGTTTCGGATGAACCCAAAAATCAGAGCTGATAACACTGTCAATTAAATATAATAGTTTACTTTAATTGAACATTTAAAGTATTTACAAATGACACCATTAATTATGATTCACAAATATGTGCAGCGGACAATAAAAATATTTCACCAGGATTGAAAAACAATGAATGAGAGAATATAAAGTAAGAATGAAGTTGAAAATGCTGGCTGCTTGTTCTCCTGTCTGCTGCTACTGTCAGGATTGATCCCGTTCTTCAGCTTGCTGTTGTTTGATGAGCGGAGGTAGAGGCGGAAGGAAGGAATTCACATGAATTTCAAATCAGACTCTGGCAAACTTCCTATAATTTTTTGAACTTTGAAGTCACCAACGTCCAAAGTCGTAATCCTGCAGAGGCCGGATGATGCCAAAGTTACTAATACTAGAAATGTGATGAGTGAAGGATTTTGGTGTTGGAACTTGCAGAATGATTTTTGCAGCACCATTGTTCTCGCTCGATTTTCTATGCATTTTTAAATATGGAAAAATTAGGATTAGAAATTTAAACACTGTGCTTATCTAGACAATTGTGTTCCCATTCTCACCAAATCACTATTTTCGCCTATAAAAAGGATTTCCAAACGTTTACTCTCGTTTGATGCGCTATTCGCTTTAATTTTTTGCACGCGCAAATTTTACTCATTGTCAAATGTCAAAAAGTAAAAATACAACACACGAAATTAGAGCTCAAACTTATTGAGATTACAATGGAAACTATGTCGTTCCTGAGGTCAAACAATGCATTTTTACGAAGTTCAAAGCTTAAACCTGGTGAATCTGAGTTAACACACTGATTTCATGGACTTATCAACAAAAATCTGAACATGCTAGCTCGTGACTATTTCTTAATTGGAATGGGTTCCATTTCTAAAAATATCTCAATGCGTCAGATGTGTTACTACTACTTTTTAGTCTGTACTGAAAAATAATTATCAACCCATACTTAGTAATAAACATCTACTTACAAGCGTAATGCCAATTTTTGTAGAATTTTGATTTTCCAGACAAATGCATATAAAGCCAAGAAGACACACTTTGTATTTCTGAATACCTGTCAGTTTTTATAGAAGCCAGACAGTGTTTGGGTTCTATTGTAAAGATTTTAACACAAAAAGCCCATGCTTTTCAATTCAATAATGTTATTATTTTGTGACGAAGACTTCTGAAACAATTTCTCAATCGATTCCATCAAAAATACACATTTATCCGACGAGTAAAATTATCCTAAATTATTCAGTCTACTTGGAACTCGCATTAACTTTGATGCAAATCAAATAATAATTATATTTAAGGTATGTATGGAAATTCAGTTTTGCTCAAACAAGAATCATTTGTCGTTTTAAAACAATAAATGATAATATGTTGATCTATGCTACATTTCAAGGTCCATATTATTTTTAAATTACTAAAACTGACCTTCAGCTTGCAAGATTTATAAGCATTTTGTGATGAAGGAGTAAATATCGTTGCTGAGCACTGAACATGACAATTTCATGAATGTTAGATGAAACATTTTATTAAATTCAAATGATTTTACTACTTATTTTACACAATTTACAATTTTTGTCATTTTAACCTAACAAATACATCGGAAATATTTTGTGAAGGCGTCAAAAGAAATTATTTTGAGTGCTGGGACTGTGGATAGCTCAAACCTTTTGATCCTCTTTCCGGAATTGGTTGAAAAGATGACCTTCAGAGACTCGGGATTAAGTCAAAAGTGGATCTCCGAGTGGGAATATTTATGAACGACTATATTGCCCTCTATTTGACCCCGTTTGTGTTTGATAGGAGGATATCCAATTTGCCAGAATTTGATTTCAGATTTGAAACGCTTTTCTATTATTTGGGTAGAGGAACTGATAATCTCACTTACTCCAGTTTACTGTACCCCTAGTCATTTTTGAGCTCGAGTTTGGCGTCATCAGAATGGCCTGATATTTATTTATTCGGATTCGGGAATCTACGAAAACGTGGCGAGGGAAGCGAGCGAGAGAGACTGTTCGTCTACCAACATGTAATACCTCACAACCGAAAAAGTACAACATCTCAATACATTATAAATGCCTAAATCATGTTTTGCGCTACGGTCGGTTTAAGTTGCATTGCTTATGACCTGTAAATAAAACGTCTATGAATTTACCAATTTATTTAAAAAATTGATACCACGCTACTGGCTCGATAGTTTGTAAAAATGTGTGAGCGAATCTGCTTATGAGCATGTAATTTGATTTTCAATATTCCGTCACTATCTTAAGTTATTACAGAGTAAGATGTACCATGACAAAGAACAAGAAAGTACATGGTTAGTTTTCGGTGTTTGTATTCTCCGCTATGTACAACTTGTGTAGACAATGCGCACACCAATCGATAGGACATTTTCTGCTCTTTTCGTTGCACATACAATCTCAATTTCCCCAAAAAATCACTTGTAATGTATTGAGATGTTGTACCTTTTCGGTTGTGAGGTATTGAGATGTTGTACTTTTTTACTTGTAAGGTATTGAGGTGTTGTACTTTTTTACTTGTGAGGTATTACATGTTGGTAGACGTGTTGTTAAGTTGGAAGATTATCAGAATTATCCGAAGCCTTTTTTGGGGCGAGATGAGATGACCTTGGGAGTGGCTCTGGTGAGACCTAAAAGTGTTGGCAGTTTGAAGCTCAAATCTAGGGATCCAAATGATTAGGCTCTTATCGACCCAAACTATTTGGAGCATCCGAATGATATAAAGGCTCTTATCGATGGAATAAAATGTGCGATGGATTTCGTCGAAAATACGAAAGAAATTTGGAAGGTGATTTCCAGAATGCCCAGAGAACTGAGGTGGCCAGGCTGTGAGGGGATCAAAGAGCAGAGGTATGGCGAGTACTGGGAATGCTTCGCGAGACATGTGGGCTTTACTCTGTTTCATTCGATAGGCACCTGCAGAATGGGGAAGATAGTGTTCAAATTACTGTACGTGGTTTACTTTGTTTTTTGAATAGATTACCATACAAAACCAAGTTTTAACTTAAGAATCTGTGTTTGTTTACGAAGTGTTATGGAGACGAAAGGCCTCCGCGTAGTTGACGCTTCAGTGATGCCTGAAATTGTGAATGGAAATACGAACGCACCAGCAATCATGATTGGAGAGAAGGCGGCAGATATGATTCGGGAACACTGGAGTGAACAGTATCTCGTTTGTGACAAAGTAAAATCAACGCTTCTTGCGTTAATGAAGAATGTCTTAAGGTGGAAAGTGCTTCTATTCTCAATTTGTATTAAAAAATCAATACAGCATCAGAATTTTTATAGTGTTTTTTGCATTGTGCACTTGGTATAACGGAAAAAGTGAGCTGAAGATTCATGATTTATATGTAACTGGAGGCACTAATGAATTATGATATAGTAGTTGAAAAGTAAATGTTCTGGGGGAAAATTATCAGAAATTGAAGTATTTCCGTCTTCTGAAGTGTTGCAACATGCTTTATATATAATTAAGTAAATGTCCATCGTCATCAGTCAGTGTGCTGCTTGCCTGCTCTATTTCCATTAATGGCAGAAGTATTTTTTAATTGTCAATTTACTCATAGCTAGACATAATTACGCAAACCTTTTCACGGTGTATTTACTGTCACCCTTCACGAAACACAAATGTTATGCTCAACCTCAAGTTTATCGCGTAACTGTTTGAATCTTACTACAATTTAATTTGTAGTAAGTGAT
>JAQIXW010002521.1:0-15246 GCA_034700685.1 Willowsia buskii | reverse complement strand
TTCTTCATCTGCCTTGCTGACGGTAAGCCAAGAGTCGGTGGATGTCCACTTGGAAAAGTGTTCAACCCAAAACTCGGAGTCTGCGATAGTCCAAAGCGCGTGCCACAGTGGTAAGTCAAGCTTTTAACATTACTTTCACTCATATTCATATCGGATTCTATCAGAAGAATTTATTTTAAACCCTATGTTTTATCATAATTACAGCAAGGACTACTACGGCAAGAAGGACTTGAAGAAACTGGCAAAACTAGCAGAACTCGGTGAAGAAGCCTCCCTCGACGACGAAGAAGAGGTAGAAGACCTCATCGATGAAGAAGACAACGAGGAACACGAGCAGGAGCAAGTGAGCAAGAGCAAGAACGTGAACAAAGGAAAAAAGTTCCAGCAATCGAAGCGAGCCAACAGCGCCGAGGAACAGGCTGCAGCAGAAGATCCATCCAGTGTTGAAACCAATCCGTCATCTAGTCAAGCAAATGAAGGTGGTCAGGGAAGTAAAGCAAAGTCTTCAGAAGATGAAGACGAGTCTGATGACGAAGAGGATGATGGATAGTCAGTTTTTTATGCACTTTAAATATATTTTTTAACCTCTCAGTTTTTTAACTGTATCATGTAACGTGTAATTTTTGATATTAAAGTATTTCTTAAATTGGTTTATTTTTATCATCACAATCAATACAAAATTCATTTTTAAAATGGCTCTTCCTTTACCCCCATAAAAATAATACACAAAGTAAACTAAAGTAGTAACAGTTAATGTTAATATGGCATCAAGCATTACATCATCACGATCACGACGCGTCTACCTACAATCGCAATAGCGTGTTGTCAAACTGCTTAAGTGTAGCGATCGCATCTAACACAGATTTGTTGCCCTTCACTCTCAAGACATTTTATGCATGTTGGTATGCATCGTATATAATCGTATCGCATTTACTTTAACATGAATATCATCACTTGTCAATTCACCCTAATAGTTATTCAGCACCCTTTCCAATTATGAGAGAAAGCATGCTTTCACCCAAACTTATGAAAGTGAATTTTTACTACGCATTGTTTGTACTATCGTTAAAAATTAATGATAATTCGCAGAGATTGATTATTTATGCATTTAAATTTTTTTTATGAATATTACAGATAATTAGTATATGTATGTAAGCGTAGGTTACGATATAATTAATAAGCATGCAATTAAGCTTCGTGATAACAGATGGGAAAATTCGAAAAAATGTTTATTATGCTAAATAAACTGCAAACACCAAATAAATCATACTTTCTAACTTTCGCCAACTAGTGTACACGCATCAATATTTAAGGACTTAAGCTTTCTTCTGTAATAAAAAGACGATCTTTCTTCATTAGAACCATTGCATTATTTTTATTATTTTCATGGCAGGAGCAGTGCAGCACTTTCACTTCTAGCGACTTTAACATTACTAATTGTTGCTAAACTCATTTTACATAAGTGGACATTCAATTTAAGTAACGGACTTAATTATAGTTAATTAACTCTCAAAAGACAAAAGAAATGAATTTACTCTAATTTTACAGAAAAAGTTGACGTTTCTTCGTAATCCATTTTCACGACTACCTTCGTCCTTGTCTTCTCCCGCTGCTTGTACCAATCCATGGCGCATCCAATTTCCTCGCAGAATGAGTCAGTCTCTTCATCTGGCTGTCGGTTGACTCGCATGTAAGCCATAACTTGCTCTTCAGACCTGACAAAAAACCACAATGACAAAATATGTTCATTATTCACTTTAAAATTCCTTAAAATTGCAAAAAACTGAAATTAAGCCCAAAATATAACTTGCAATAATCTCTCAGGCAGGTGGACAAAAAGAAAATGGTTACGGTATGGTAGAAAGTTCCGCGAAGTAAAGTTGCATCGGCTGCATGTAAATTCTACCAAGCTCAGCTCCGTGTCCGTTGAAACGCCTTCACGCGCTCGCAAACGCTGCCTTTCCAGCAAATTAAATCCGTCGCGAGCCATCATCCAGTTCAACACGTACTCACGTACAGACAGCATCGAGTCAACATCCCTCTGGATAAGTTGCTTCCAGTGGTTAATTTCTAGAATATAAAATAAACAAACACACTACTATCAAATTCAACACAACATAAGAAGAAAAAAATTTTTTAAATCCCAACTTTCACTCAAAAACTTAAAATATTTAATTTTTACTACCCAGTGAGACCTCTCCCATTGTTTTTTTTAGTCGATAGTATAAACTGATAAGATTAATTTGAACACTGAATCTGAAAACGTACTTTGTATCAGAGATTATCGAAAAATATTGGTGAAAGCAAGCTCAAACAAACCACTGATCACTGATCGGAGGTTTTTAGCTGACGCAATGATTGAAGAAAAATTGGAGAAAATTCTCTCAAAAACATTTGGCGGGAATTTTCAAACTCTTCAAAACTTTCCAACTTTGCTGAAAAATCAGAGATTGTCGTGATGAATGGAAAGTTATCGGCTGAAATTCGTGTGATACAATGAAAGGTGCTTTTATTGGTTACGAATAAATTAATTAAAATTCTGATTGAGTTGTTTATATGTAAATTCATGTTAAGAAATCCAAAAGGTCTTAAATATGTTTGCATTTTATTATTGGTAAATAAATTAACTGTTCAATAAATAAAAATCACTTTGCCCTATGACTTTGTATGTAAAATCCATGTTGTATGTAAATGCACTATTTATTTATGCTTGGTGAAAGTACAGAATGCACTCAATGCACTTTTACTGTTTAGCTTTTGCTGTCTGCATGCATAGTGAAAGTACAAACCGCAAAAGATGCGCGTTGGGTGTCATGGAAAAATGCATACAACAAATGCTTTAGAATTCATTGAATGATTTCTTTTTCATTTTGTAAACACTTTTCGAAATTGCTTCTTTGTGCGCTAACTTCTTCGAAGAATTTTCGCTTTCCCCATCATTTTAGCTTATCACATTTTTTCTTTTATCAACTAAGATAATTATCATAGGAATTATTCCGCCAAACGTTTTTATAAAAACGGTTTTGTAGATACGTGCAAATTATCTCGTATTCTCTCTAGAATTTTTAGAGATTTTTTTCAAGATGTCAAACGAACTGGTATTCAGTGGTCAGAAGACGCAAGTAGTTCTTGTTGACAGTGATGACGAGAACGAATGCAGTGCAGTACGACTGTCGAAAGAGGCGGATTTTTTACAGGTCAGTGTAAGATTTAAATAATTTATTGCAATTTATTCTAGTGGGTAGGTAATATTTGTATAAATTAATACTAATTTTAATTAATAATTTTCTATCTAAATGTGTTCACAGTGTCATTTTGGAACCAAAGATGTCACAGCAAGCATGCATTCTTTGAAGAGGTCTAGTGGAGTAATGTCAGGAGAGCCAGATGATGACACGTCACTTGCAGCATTAAAGATCATGAAAATGATTGACGACTATTCTCTGAACAGTCGTGACACGCAAAGCCTGATTCACTTCCTAGCTAAGAAGACGCATTCTCAGGACGAGTTCTTGAGTGTCGTGGAGGATGGCAACTCAATTAGCAGTCTAAGAAAGAAGTTGGAATCGAAAGAAAAGGAAAGGGATGCTATTAGCAAGCAGTGTGAAAATTACGTTGGTCATTTGAAGAGTGCATTTTCCAACTGTAACGAAATGGAAAGGCAGCTCCAACTCAAAAATGCAAAGATCTTTGCGTTGAAGGCGGAAATTGCTACGCTGAGAACTCCTTCTAACAAAGAGAAGGATCACTCCAGAGGCAATGTGTTAGCAGAGGGCGACGGTGAAGGGGGCGATCCCGACGAACCTGAGCAAGTGGAAAGTATGATTACTATTGGTCATCGTGGTGAAGGAGATCGTCCCTCCGAGGAACCAGTAAACATGGAAAAAAAGGTAAATTTTTATTGCAAGTAATTTTTTTCACTGTAACACATATAAGTACTGCTAGGAAAATTATTCAAAACTCCATGAACTTTACTGACCGAAAATTTTATTCAATTTTATCAGAATACTACCCGGATCTCAGCCTTGGGTCTGAAATATGATGCTGAGGATCTTATCAAGATGGAGAACAAACCATCAAGTTCAACGGGTGCTGCAATCGTAAGTATTTTAATACAAGAATGCCAACAATAATGAAACGTAACCAAAACCAAAAAATGTCATTGATTTTTTTTAATTTTTTATAGATGGAGGTTGTCAAAGATGGAGCGGCTAGTAAAGATTCGCCATTGACTGATGCAAGTGTAACGGTACGTACTACAAGCGTCAAAATATCTGATCAAACTGTCTGATGAGATTAATTTTTGTTGAATTTATATGCTTTTAGGAGACTATAACAGGAAGAGTTCCATCTACGTTAGAGTCTGGCATCACCCCTGTGCAGTCACCTTCTGCAGAATCACATATTGACAACTCCACTGACAATATCCAGGAGGTGAGCGAAGGTGAAGGGGATGGTCCCGAGGAACCTAAGCGGGGTGGCAATATTCTTTTGGTAAACGATAGCGTGGGAGAAAGAGACCATCCCTCCGATGTACCCGAAGAGGCAGAATGTGAGGACCAAAGCAAATGTCATGAGGTAAAATTCATAATTTTCTGCAATTAATTCGGATACAGGCTACAGTTTTGAACATTGCATATATAATAATTTTTAATATTTTTTATAGGAGAGCGCAGAAGACAGTAAAAGTGAAAGCAACGAAAAATGGCAATCGCAGGATTCCGTTGAGAATGTTGAGACGGTGAGCGAAGGTGAAGGGGATGGTCCCGAGGCACCAGAGCGGGATGGCAATTTTCCTTTAGTCAACGATAGCGTGGGAGAAGGAGACCATCCCTCCGAAGGACCCAAAGAGGCGACTGGCGAAGTGGTAGTTTTAAATGCGGTGGTACCACACCGAGCTCCTGGTGGCAAACCAGCGTTTGCAGCCGCGATGAAGCGCTTCAGATTCCCAGGAAAGAACTTACCAAAACTCCCTCCCTCTTCCACCATAACAAAACGCGGCTTGAGCTTGTTGGCTTCAACCAATTTTGTGAATAGAAAGAGAAAGTACGAAAATCCCAGTGGTTCTGATGTAGGTGAATTAAAATAATTTTACTGGATTTCAAAATAGCACAGATCAGTTAATAAATTAGTGAATAGTAATTTTTTCATTAAATTGCATTTATCAGTGTGAGATTGAATGCAAAAGCACTGAGGATGGTAGAGGGAAGAAAAAGCTGAAAGCAACCAAAGTTGATGAGAAGGCGGCCAAGACGGGTCTCGATATTGTGAAAGTGGAAGGAAAAGAAGGTGAAAAAATTATTGATATTTTTTAAAGAATGCTTATGATGTTTTGATCTATTAAAAATTGTGAAAAATATAAAACTCAATTTATTTACTGTTTAATTTCATAAAGAGTACTTAAATCTGGAGCAGGCACTTGAAAAATTGACTCAGCAAAAGAATAAACTTTTTTTCTGTCCCATTTGTCCTTACAGTACGTATCTAATCCATAATAAAAGTTAAATAAATTACTATAGTTGCATATCACATTCAAAACATTTATACCATGAATTTTTGTTTCAGCAAATCGTGTTAAAAAAAACGCAACGGAACACTTAAAATTTACGCACTTTAAACTGCGACCTTCGAAATGTCCTGAATGCGAAAAGTGTATGTAACCACCTATGTACCAGTTATCATATTGACGAATAATTTTAAATTAATTAGCTTTCAGCCACAAGTCTGACAAAACTTTTGTTTTTATAGCCTTCGTTTCTGATTCTAAAATGCGCCTACATTTGAACAAAACCCACCGTGGTTTGAAGCCATTTCCCTGCCAAAATTGCGGAAAAGGTACAAAAATAAATAAATATAGTTTTAAAATAATATGTTAAAATTTATGTAGATCAATCGGCTAATTTTGGTTCAATTAAAATTCATGTAGATAAATCGGCTAATTTTGGTTCAATTAAAATTTATTCCCGTACATCTAGCTTTTTCATGGAAGCAAGATTTACAAGAACACCAAAAGGTCGCCCAAAACGGATTAAAGTGCGAAGAATGTGGCATTGGTAAGGAAAACTTAACAGAACTATTTTTTCATTTCTTAAAAATATACACACATCAAATTTTAGATTGTGCTTTATCAGATACTTGATTGATTTTAATTAACTTTTGAATTCATTCCCGTTCATTTAGCGTTTTCAATGAAGTGTCTTTTACAAAAACACCAACTTGAGAAGCATGGAGAGGGTGGCCACAGTAATAAATTTAAATGTGAGAGATGCGGCAAAGGTGGGAATTGTTTCATATAAAATAATAATAATTTTTTCTATTTCTCAATTTCTGTTTTCTACTAACGCATCATTCACTTTCAAACACAGACTATGCCACAAACGGACTTTGAATACTCACATTAAGACAATCCATAAAGGAGAAAGGCCCTTCAAATGTGATCAGTGTGGTGCAGGTACGATTACAATTTCTAGTAAAAAAATTTGCATGTATTAAAATTATTAATTCAACTTCATGTGAACACAGAAATATTTTTACAGAATTTGTAAGAATGGACTATTTGCGGAAACACAGCAAAAAACATGAAGCCATCACTTCAGCAACATTCGAATGCACGCGATGCAAAAAAGGTTAAAGAAACAAAAGCTAATTTAAAGCAATGAATATAAAAATGTATATTACATGCTGACAGATTTTATTATTTCAAATTAATAGTATTTTCGTCTGCCGAAAATCGCAATGCACATAGAAAAGGATGTCAAGTAAAGCCATTCCAATGCGACGCGTGTGGATTGAGATTTTACACAAATGCATACTTACGAAAGCACAATACAAGAATGCATGACGTACAACGAGATCTACGTTTGGATTGCTTGTTGTGCAATGAAACTTTCATTACAAACGATTCATACAGATTCCATCGGCTTACAGTTCATAAAACCGGTAACTTACAATTATAAATCATTGTAAACCGTATGAAAACGGATTAAGCAGATATTTTAAATATTTTACTATTAATAGATACCGAAGAAGACAGCGTTCTTCATGACAGGATTGAAATAAATAAAGTGTTCTTGAAGAAGGCAGAAGAGTTTGCCGAGTTCTTAAAATTCATCAAGCAAAGGAACGGTCAACTGTCTTGTTGTGGTATCGATTTTGTGGAAGAAGACTGGATGAAAGAGCATCTTACAAAGTATCATAATGCCGAAACCCATGTGTAATAATATTCAGTATTTACAAATCATCAAATATTTATTTATACATATTTATCTTTTTGCAAAATGCTACATTATGCCCATGTTACTTGACAGCTCGAAGCATCGTAGTATCAAAATCGAGGAAGCTGTAGGCGTCAAACATCCATCAAAGCAGGTCGGGATAAACTATTTTATAGAGAAAGTGTATAAACCTTCTATCAGGACTGGAAACTTAATGAAAAACAAGAGAAAGTGTTACCTACTGGTATTCGTTCCAAAATGGGTGACAAAACAGAAATTGCGGGAATACCTGCGGAATCCAAGAAACGAATTTAAGATTTACATCGGCAAATCATCAAGTATAGTCCAAAATAATTTTTCGTAATTTTCATGTATGGTTTACCTATGCGTACAAGTAATTAAATTATCAATAATTGTTTGGAACATTAGGATTACAGGAGGTAATAAGTCTTCATCATACAACAGCAGTAGGAGCCGTGTCAACCAATATTTTTAGTGCACTGACTGGCTGGCAGTGTTACCATATATCCGACATCTGGATTAACGAAAACATGGTGGGGAACGGCTTGGAGGAAATAGCCAAATTGGAAGCGTTAATTCAGGTAGATATAATTTTTGTGAATTTTTTATAAAATGTATTAACTTTCCTGACTTTTCTTTATAATTCTATGTTATTAATAGCTTAAGCTGCTTATTTTCTGCAACAAAACTGGGCAACGACGAATGATTCAGAGACTCGAAACGAATCCACTGGCAGACTTAACTGAAAAAGATTTAGCGGATATACTTTCAGATGTCGAGAGAGCAGGAGACAACCTTTTTGACTTGCAAAATTTCGAGATGAAGTTTGTATGCCCAGTGATAATTTACACACAAGGAGTTACTGAAGAAATGAAATCTGCTATATTTTGTGGAAGCTGTGATGTACAGACCTATTCCCGCCATGAGTTCATCATGCATTCATTAGCATGGTATTTATTGTTGTATCTTCATTTGAATAATTTTCAATAATTTTAATCAATTCTACAAAAGTTATCAATTTATATATAGCTCAAAAAGGAAGGAAAAGTCTGCATACGAGAAGCTCATCACGTTATCCCAATTTGAGTACAAAATGGTAATGAAGCTTATAACGGCGAGCAACCGTGACAATAATTTCCACCTATATTCAGTGATTGGAGCCAATGCATTTAACCCTGACCCTGCGGCTATTGCTGATGGAAATGAGTATAATGGAAGGAATTCAGATTTGTATACTGGCATCGCCCATTATCATAATGATCCAACTCATCCATCGACTGTAAAAGAAATGTTGAAGGATAACGATTGCGTATGGATTCCCGCCATCTGGAAACCTAAAACTAGTAGTGATCTGGATAAAGCGGAACGCGCAAAGATAGTAAATTTCCGTTTTGTACAATATTCATCAAAATATGACTTTCGGAATATTTTAACTAATTTTAATTTAATTGTTAGATAATAGGCATGATTAGAAATTCAAACAAAATTATGGACATCCACTACACAAACAAAATTATTCTAATACATGACCTAGCCTTAGTTTTCTCAGAAGAGGAAATGAGAGAAGTACTTGAGTTTGCATACTCAAATGAAAACTTTTACGCTCCAAGTCGGCGTTACTTCTTCTTGGAAAACATGCAGATTATAAATAAAATATTATAAATGTGAGTTCAAACAACAGTTATTATAAATTTTGAATATAAAATTAAATTTCCAATATTAATGGATATCTACTTTTCAAACAGGCTACGGCTGGGGCGGTGGTCCATTCGGGTATGGTGGTTACGGTGGCTGGTGGTAAACAGTGACAATCTCACGTTCCCCCAAATCATCCTAAACTTCGAATCAATTTTTCTACTTATAATTTATGCGCTCGTATCCCGGCTCAGTAATTCGCCAAATTCAGTTTGTCAAAAAAGATTTTATTCTCCTTACACAAATTTAACATAAATTTGGAATGATTCGTGATTTATATTGTTGTTGTTTTAAGTTTGATTGGCAATCGTTACAAAATGAAAATAAAAAACGAACCAATTGGTGCGACATTTACGTAACAAATTGGTGAACTCAAAGATTTCTTTTTCTTTTACACTTTCAAATACATTTAAACACCATGTTTTCTACAAAAGTACAGTAATTTCAGGGAAGAACGCGCATCAGTGCGTAAAATCATATGCGGTTTTAATGTGTGTACATGAATTGGATTATGGTGATTTCATACGTTTCATGCGTAAAGTGGCGCATCGTAATAATTTTTTGGTGTTTTTTTGGATGCGAATGAAAGTGAACGCTGAGCATATAAATCATATAATGTGTTGTTCAGTGGAATAAGTAGCTCATCTTGATTTTTTTACACTTTACTTTCATCTGACACATCTCTCTAAATTGTCTCAATGTTAAGGGAATCGCTGTTAAATTTACATGACAACATGACAAGATTGTCCCTAGACAAATAACAAGCATCATCTTCTTCCTCTATCCTTTTCTATTCCCCACCTGCGGTTATATCTGTGAGAAAAATTGTTTTTTTCCCTCAAGTTTCAGGAAAAATCACGAAAGTGTTACAGCAGACATCCCAAATTCCCATACTATTTTCAGGACTTTGCATTGTTGTTGGTAATCATACAGCGGAAACAGCGTGAAGGCATCCTCTCTTCGCTGATGATGAACTGTGTACGTTATTATCAGAGAAAAAATATAATTACTGCTGTATCATCACAGATCTGTGAAGAGAAAGAAAGTTTATAAGCGTACCACCACCACCACCACATCGTTCTTTCTTAACATATTTTTGCACCCGTGTATCAGATCTCTGTTTTTTTCGCTGCTACTGTGTGAAAAACAATTCGCGAGAATAAATAGTATCGCACACACTGTCGCTCTCTTCATTCTTCGAGTAAGTGGTGGCACCAGTTTCTCTATTGAATTAAAAACAGTATACGCTCGAGATACTAATTTCAGAGATCGAGGAGGATACACACGATGCATACAGACTACTATAATAATTTTCCTCTCAATAAAATCTCCTTTTTTTCTGCACTCGCGTTCACTTACACCAGTTTAAATTGTTTTTTGAAAAATGTTTGCTGTCCCTGTGCAGTAAAATATATATGCAATGTGTATATGAACGCATATACGTGATGAAGATGACGCTGTTTCTCTGAACGCTTGCAGAGACTGACGCTACTCATCCTTCGCATTATTTATGCATAATAAAAATCCCCGTATGAGCTGCTTCAAACCATTAATTCGCATAACTGTTCTGATATCAATAGAACCGGTTTCGATTTGACCTAGCTAAAATATAAAGTGAATTAAAAAGAGAACCGTCTTTTCTACCTTGCATTGTTTTCCATCATCATCAAGCGCTTTTACGTGTGGGATGATAAATCCATAAATGATACGTCGCAAATAAGGAGTCAAAAAAAGTAATCGTGTCAGCAGAGGGGGTTCAACTGTGTGTTCACTGATTTGAGACGGATCAAGTACGCTCGTAAAACAATCGCTCGTTCGAGATGGATCATCAATGGTTTTCCGGATTGTGATTTTTTTTTTAGTTTAACGTGGAATCAATTTATTTTGGCCTTGTGGCCGGCTCGTTTAATGAAATGGGGAATTTCGTTCAATCTCTCGTTACAAAGGTTTTCTCTAGTCGGACGGTTTGGTGTGATGGGGGCGTAACACGACACGGTAGCGTTTCTCTGCTCTTTGGTATCTTAATTGCGATCGATGTTGTAAATGAGCTTGGTAATTGGTCGTTTGCGAGTGCACTTGTGTTCAAGAACGGGCTACCTGAGTATCTGGAAGGGCAGCAGGGGAGAAGTCTCATTGGACCTGGTGGGGTGTTACTGGACATTCCTAAAATACGCGTTTTGAGGTACAAGGTCAGGAATAGTGATCCCAGTGTTGTGTCTGATGAGCTGGACTGCGATAACGGGGAGTGTGGGGATATTTTTGAGCCACCACTGAGTAAATTGCACCTTGGGACTAGTAGTTCGAAGGAAACTAATGAGTGGGCTGTCCCTGGAAATGTCACGCAGCTCGTTGTCGAGTGCAAGAGCAGGTCTGGAGTTGTCGAGTGGGAGTATGAAGGCAGTGGGGTGAGTTGAGACTTGGAAGAAAAAGAAGGTTTCGTATTGAAGTGATTCTTGATGGATTGTAAATACATTTTGCACTTAGGTCATTTCTGAGATTGAGATTGAAAATACTCGACATGTTGGGGATTTCTGGACTTCGTCAACTTACCTGCATGTTTCGCTGCTCACGTTCAACCGGATATCTGACCAGCTCACTGGGAAATACACCTGCAAAAACGTAGACAAGTCGAATAAGGCGAATTCATTCTACTTGTTTGTTCCACGTATGTAATTTGCAGATTTCATCTTATTTCTTATCTCGCATTCGATAATGATAACATAAGCTAATCGCTTGTTTTAGAACCAAAGTCTGAAGTAATCAACGATGGAAGAAGGATCGAAGTCATTCCTCCAACTCACGCTGACGAGGTAGTCATCCCGTGCAGAATGGAAAAGAGGCAGACTCCCATTCAGCTTTTCAGGAGAAGTCCAGATGTAATCAATATTCGATTTTAAACTTCGAAAGCGAGAGCAAAGAGTTTAACTTATCTCTAACATTAAGTAATTATCCAATCTACAGGGCCAATTCAGAAGAATAACGTTAAAGGGCCGTAGCCGATTCGACCCGTACGTTGGTTTCATCCTCCCCGTGACGCCAGATATCTACGGCGACTACGCCTGCAAAGTTGAGAAGAAGAGGAGGAAAAAGACAAAGAGAGATGTACCTCCTTCGCTGGCGATGCTCCCACCCCCACTAGTGAAACCTGAGCCTGTAGCCGTGTCTCCTGGTTTCTCAGCGTTCCCGAACAGTGAAGAACTAGCAGAGATAATTAAAACGGAGGAGGACGCTGCGTTACTAGCGTCCCTACTGGCGTCTGGGGAACACTCTACAGTGCATCCTGACTTGGCAGTGCCACCAGTACCTACACAAATGCCAGGAAATCTGACCAGTGATGTTCAGGAGGTGATGTCGTTCCAGCCTTATAATCGTAAAAACAGGCCGTTTGGAAGGAGGCGAAAGCGGCCTGGCGCTTGGAGACAAAGGCACGGTGCTGCTGGTGGCGTTGCTTCCAACGTACTTTCACGTCGTGGTGGACCACCATTGCATTCCCATCTAGCTGGGCAGATGCACCTCCCTCACCGAGGCACTTTTATGAAGCATCGTCGACCTGTTTACCATCGACCTCCTATGACTCACATGATGTCACACTCTGGACCACCTTTTTATGACGGACAGGCATCAACGATGGTGACAAGTTCTTCTCCAAACGGGAACTTGGGTATTTCTACAATTCTCCAGCAGCCGCTCCACCATTCCCACTATCACGGACACTATCAGCAGCACAGTCATCACATGCACGGTCCAGGGATAGCTCACCCAAGACTTCCACCGACCTCACTGGGTTCTCTTCAATCTTTTGCATCTGGGGGAGGTCAACAAGACCAAGCAGACATTCGCTACGGCTCCCACGAAATCATGTCAACATCCCCATCATCCTCATCGTCCATGAACCCGTACCAGAACTTTATCGCAGAGACGCTAATGTCCAGAGTGGACGGTTCAAAGTCCTCAACAGCAAGACCCCCACCGACCAAGTCAAAACCGATAAGTTTATTCCCACAGAATCTACTCCCCCCAACAATGACGGTAGTGCACACGATGCAGTGCGTTCTCAAGAAAATGGTCCTAGGAGCAGATGTCCCGTGCAACGCGAGTCTCGCAGATGGGATAGCGGAAAGGCACGGGAACACAAACGCCAACAAAAACGAAAATGCGTTCGTCACTGAATCTCCAGCGGTTATCAAAGAGCAGAAAACGATTTTGGAGGTGTCCCTGTTCCCACCTCCAGAGAACAAATTCTTCCCTGCAAAAACAACGATTTTCACGACGACTCCGTTCTTTGTAAAGTGGGAGACGAGATTCACAGACTATGCAAACTGGGCGGACACTAATCACACGCTGAAAAGTGGGGCTTTTAAGCGACACCGCGCTGAGGAAGTTGCAGACTTTGAGAACGGGATAAACGCTTTGGAGGTTTTTGATGTGCCAGAGGGGGAGACTGGAAACATCACTGTGACGTACATGGGAGGGAGGAAGGAGATACGGACTCACACTTGGCACTACTTTATTACCAGTAAGTGTGGATTGTTTGCTTATCTGCTTTGGGTGCTTTTATAGACCTATACGATTTTTAAAATTCCAGACAGCACGACTTACAGCAACAGAGGATTGAAGCAGACTGTGGATGGTGTCGTGAAGGTCTTTATGTGTCGGTCTGCCACTTCGAAGAGACCTATACTCTCGCTGTCTCGACTCAGTGAGAATGGCTGTCCGGAACTGAATAAGGTAAAGTACAAAGTTTTAAAATGAATGAATGAATCACGAAATTATAAACGAGAATATTGCAGGACCCATTCTCTGGAGCCCAAGATTACACGGAGGAGGACTGTGGTGCTGGGTGTACGCTTCTAAGGACCAAGATCGATCAAGGTGTCGTGAAATGTATCGGGGATGGAGTTGAACAGACTTTGATGTTCCCTGAGGAAATGCAGTGTAAGGTTTAGAAATCCTTTATAATGCTTTCACAATACAAACCCGATGAAATAAACTTTAAATCTTGTTTTTTAGGCACTGGTCGCCCATACTTTATTGACCGCGGGAAGGCTAAAAATCTAACGCTTGCAGCTAAAGGGAATCGCTTGCTCATCCCCTGTGTGATCAACAACCCGAACGCTGACGTGTACCTGTTCCATGAGGATAACGTGAGTTTAGTGTATCTCAATGCCCCAACTTTTAAGAATAATATTTCCAATAATTATTCATAATACTGATACAGGGCATCATGCACGAAGTAACGGACAATTCAACGTATGACCTCAAGTCTGGATTCTACCTGGACACGTCTGGATTCAAGGATCCGTACGGGAATTACTTGTGCACGAGCACTCCAGATACGGAAGACCAGAGTGACATGGTCAAGTTTACCGTTAACCCACTGGAAGGTATGGAACACAAAAGCAGTTTTTTATTGAGACTGTTTCTAATAATATTTCTATTTTCTGAACAGAATACGTTTTCTACCCACCCCACGAGACCGTATTTGGCACTCCACCGTTCAAGTTCATGTGGGAGTCCACTGATGAGCTAGAGGTTCTCAACGGGACGATAGGGAAGTTTGATAAAGGCATGTTTGCGAAAGCGGATGGGTCTCGCCCTCATGTCGGGACATTTGAGGTGTTTAGCAACGTCACAGAGAAGAAAGGGAGCTACGGGGAGGTTCAAGTCGTTCGGAAGTCTGATCGGAAAGTTGTGCACATTTGGAGGTTTAGATATATTGGTGAGTAGTGAGTCTGTAATAATTACTTTTAGTTGTTCCGTGTGTAGAACACTTTGGTGAACAAAATTTCTTTCTAATTTTTAGGCAAAACGGGTTTATCCCTGGACAAGGACAAGAATCTGTTCAGATGCCAGGCTACGACTGATAACCAACCGATGCTTTACGCTGTTCCTTGTGATAACCCCAACGTGTGCAAGCTGGAGAGGAAGTTTTTTGATGATGAAGATGAGGACATTCGCTCAGGAAGAGAAAATTCTCACTGTGGAGAGGGATGTGTGCAGCTGAAAATCTGGAGGAATAAGCCACTCGGGTTTGTTAGGTGCAAGGGGGATGGGGTTGATGAAACTTTGCAGTACTTTCTCACTGAAAACTCGACTATACGTAAGTTGTTCATTCATGATGATCATATGGGTTTTTTTAGATGATGCTCAATTTAACATCTTTTCTCAGTGACGGAGGAGGATAAATCAGCGATAGATCAGTACAGAATACCTGAAATTCTCAATGGGGTGAGGAGGCTAAGGGTCGGCGAGACTGCAGACTTTATCTGCAAAGCTAGTAGGTACTTTTACTCGAAGGGGTTCCAGTGGGCCATCG
>JAQIXW010002520.1:0-15249 GCA_034700685.1 Willowsia buskii | reverse complement strand
GAGCTCAGGCACGTATAATTTTTGCATATTTTAAACATTTGGCAAATTACATGAAAAATGCTTATGAATTTTCACTAGTGACTAGAATAAATATTCATAATAGATAGTAGCCAATATAATAGGACAACACATTTCATATGAATACGATTATTATAAGCCTCCAGTCAACAGTCAATTGTGGGTAATATTAATTTTCTTAGTGAAAGTCCATTCTGCAAAGTGCGAATTGTGCTTTGCATTAAATTTGCATTGCATACATATCATACTTTCATACTTACTAAAATTTATGATGAGGAGATAACGCTGTTGAAATTCATGGAGGCATAAGGGGTGTATTTCATATTCAAATGATTTCTTTTCTTTTTTCTTCATGTAAATACTACTGCCTATTTACGAAACGAATCCACCTTCAAGGTTGTTAACTGAAGTTAGCAAGGAAGGAATGCACGGAGGATGCATACATTTGTGGGGAAAGTGAGACTTGTCTTTCGACGTTCCGACAGTAGCTACAAATATGCTTTTTTTCTAACAATTTCTGTATCCTAAATAAGGTTGTTGTAAAAGACTAGAATGGGTCATTTTGACTAATATAACGAAAATGAAACAATGTTATAATAATTTTTAATGAGTATTTTTTGTTCAATCTTCAAACAAAAATCTTAAAGCAAATCTTCGACGGATATTACATACTTTGCTTGTTTGGTATACCCTAACCCAAGATTCCGGTTTGGTTTCAATTCTCCAGGAAGAATAAGGAATACCTAACAAGCTTTAATCAATAATTATAAATCATTGGAATGTAATGATGCAACACAAATCACATCGAGCTACATATGTTTTTAAAATTACTGACAATTTGTGTGTTATTAACCTGCAGTGACTCGTGAGGATTAATGATAGGATAATCAGCTATTAATATCAAAGATGCCCTATGCCATGAACCATTACTGCTAATACTGATTGATGACTGTATTTAATATTTCAAAGAATCAACTTTTAGAATTTGCTCCTCGTCCGAAAATTCACTTTCACACTCGTCAATCCGGCAAAAACCAGACAGAAAATGCCTACAATTATCGCTGTAGACACATCTTTGTCCATGTTGCGACCTATTAGTCCTATGACTAGTAGTGTCGGATTTGACCCTGATGTTTCTGAGGATGACGTATTAACGAAGAAAACATTGGCCCTGGAAGTCGTCAATCGATTTGTCGATCACGTTTCTGCACATTGTAAACTGGAATTTGTGTCATTGGTAAGGACAAGACAAATTTTTAAACATTTATTCAAACTGAATCCTAGTAGTAAATGAAACGATTTTATATAAGCTAAGCTGTATCTTCTCATGAGCGACAAGACAAGAGAATGTTGAATTTGCTTGGAATGCTAAAATTCCTGCAATGATAATTTTAAAAGGAATGATTGGCTAAATTGGATTACATATTTTTTCCCGTATTTTTCCTTTCGTACTACTATTTTGTCAAGTTGTATGAAATATATCCTTGTTTTTGTGCTGGTTGCGGAATGCAAATTTATTGCGATTGGGCTAGAAGGGTCAAGTCTTTTAATGTTGCATAGCTTTAGAATTATGTGTATATTCAATAAATAATCATTCATCAAAACTAAAACGAGTATTTTTTATGATTTTAGATAACCTTCTCGTCATCAACTGTGGTGGACCAAGCATTCACTCGAGAACTAAATTTGATTCGCGAGTCTGCAAAAACAATTTCTATCCATGACACGACAAACTTTGATGCATTGCTGTCAGGCATAAATAAGCTAGTAACTGACTCATGGGGGACAACTGTACCCATCCAGATTTTACTCGTTACTGATGGATCCTTAGGATTTGGTCCAGGCAGCCTTCGGGATGCTATTCGTGTATCGAAAAGGTTTCCCTTTTCAGCAAAAATGAATGTCATTGCTCTATGTAAGCTGATCAACTGCCCTTTTCTGTTGTCGAATAGCTTTGTTATATTTTTGCATGTATTATTGATTTTACTTCAACTTTTCAGGCGATCCAGACGATAAAAACTTCCACGAGAGCCAGCAAATGCTTCACAGGTTTGTTGAAATTACGTGCGGGGACGGATGTGTTTATATGCCTGACAGCCATTTAAATTCTCGGGTAAATACGCTGTAAAATAATTATGTACGATGATACTATATATTAGGTATGTGATTCATGTGACCATTAAAAACAACTTGGCCGTATTTTATCAACAATGACAACTTTTTATGTTTTAGGAATGTGTAATCGCTGTTGAAAATCTTTGTGCAAAAGAATTTACTCCTTACAAAGGTACAATCAAATGTGGCAATTTGTCCTCAAAAGTGACACTATGTCCTCCACCTCAGCCGTTCGTAACGAAAGGAAATGAAAAACGATATGACATTTCGGAAAATATTGAAGTACTGGGTTTCATCGAAGTTGGCGATCTAGCTTGTCCCCCTGTTCATTCGCAGCATTTGCTACTTCCATTAAAGGCATCAACCAATGGTAAGTAAAAGAATATTTGCACTTCATTTACCTGTCTTTAGACTGTACCAACGTAGTGTAGTTTATTGATGGTCATTATTTCTTATTTTAACGCTATTTTAGAAGGAAAGACAAACGGGCGCAATGATGAACCTGAAGATTCAGATGGAAACGTTCCCAATTTTTGTGTTTTACTGCATGGAGCACTAAAAGTAGCGACTGAACATTACTGTGTTATATGTGAAGTCGGCTCGGAATGGATGGGTTTCATTCATGCGTTTTCTGACACAAAGAGTAAAAAGTCCAACCTTATTCTCTCCATTCTTTCTCCAGGTAATTAGTAATGCTATTAGAATTGAAAAGTAAGTGTTTAAAATTTTGGAATGTGCTGCAGTAGAATTTCATAAATTCCATTTTTCTTTTGAGGTACTAACGTTGTTCCATGGCTGGGAAACTTGCACCAATTGGGACCGAAAGAAGATCTGCTTCAAAAGAAACTTGTTCAAGGAGACAGCACTACTGTCCCCAGTTTTCCGGTCAAAAGCTCTGATAAAAAAAGCTATATTGCCACTCCTGTTCAGACCACTGTGTGGCTAACTGCAGAAGGGTTAAATGCAGACATCCAAAAGTTACTTCGTCACGCAAGAAAACTTCCAGAGAAAACAGCTCAGTTTTACAAGGTGTGTTTCAAAAGTTTCAAAATAACATGATCATAATTTATGACTATGACATCTGGATGTCTTCATGAAAGTGAATTTTGGTTTTAGGAATTAAATCGAATGAGGCGATGGGCGCTTGCATTGGGGTTTGAAAGTATACTTGAGACAATTGCATTGGTATGTATACGAACGAAATAATATGCTTGAAAAACTTGACTCATATGTAATTACTAATTACATACTTATACACCTTCATTAAATTTGGTTATTTTTTTCTTCCAGGTTTTGGACAGAGAATGTATTTCAATGTCTAATCCAAATCCAGAGGCTTCTATTCAGCTAACTTCTGCAGCAGCTCGATTAAGAGTTGAGTTAACGTATTCACACACTATAATGCCACATGTATCAAAGTCGTCGTAAAATGATAAGCTAGAGATGAAATGTTGTTGATGATATTTTGAGCAAGTTGAAATGTTGATAATGTATTTCATTTGTTAAGAACACCAAAATTAATAAGACCTTCTTTTGACGTATTTTTGGTCCAGTCGAACATTCTATATTATTTATTTTTTTTACTTACATTATACTTTCATGCATTAAGCGAAATATTAAAGTCTACTGTTTTTATTTGGTTTCCCTATACATAGCTAGTTTTTAACTCATAATAATATCTACCTACATTAAATGCAAAATCATCTACCCGTATCACAGTTGTTGTTTCCCTAAAAGCTCACACGTAATATTTCAAAAGTTTATATATGAAAATAGTCCTTCTGCCATTTATCGAGTAGTCTAGCTCCATGATATTCCGTCCTTGATTACGAAAATTCCTAATTGTCATTGTCAGTCTGTCTGCATTAAACTTTAGCATTAGCCTAGAAAATTCCTCTCGTCCTTCTAAATCAGTTAATACGGGTACAAGAAAGAAGAACGCCATGCGTAAGACGGAGCTTCCTCAGCACGAACAGCATATGCGACTGGAGTTGCGAATCCCCAATCCGTGCTCACTGAATATATATAGCAACATAATAATAATGATAAATGATAAGCGGGAAATTGTGGAAATAGATGGCTACCAACAAATCAATTTTATAACTACTCAAATATTACAAAACGGTGCTGCGAAATGGTTAAATAAGTGTATAAAAAACTGTAATTTTTTGTTTTACAAACATGCAACATTACGTAAATCTTATTGAACTTTAACATTTTGCATTACAAACTTTGAAGATTCAGTTTTATAGTTTTATCTAGTTTACATAAAAATGAGTACAAAACTAAAATTATAGACTTACAATAATTTTACAAAAACATAACACTGTACAGGGTAAATTACAAGTTGTGTAGTAAATGCATGATTCCGTATAATGTGTGTGGCCGAAGCTTCGTTAATTTTTGGAAATTAGGTTATCGAAAACGCTTGCGTTTTCTTTGATGAGCATAACTAGTTGACTCACAGAAGGGATGCTGTTCAGCCGCCATACCTCCTCCTGGGAATACATAGGGTGTAGCGTGGACGGAAGTAGGCATACTATCAGTAGTTGTCCAGTATCCCTCCATTATGGAGTTATTGCATAGAGGACCCCGATTTCTCTTTTCATAGTTCCAAGCTACAATATTTTCACAAAATCTACATAAGCTGATGTACCCGTTAAATTCCTCGTGTTATTAAAAAATTTACGTTACCATCCATTGATCTTTTTCCTGAGTATTGCCACGAATTAGTTGGGCGAGGATTGGCAGGTTTAGCGTGACCTGTTTGGTTCAAAAGATATACTTTGTAATTGCATGAAAATATATTAGATATGCATGAAATTTGCATTCAGAATTCCAAACCCAAACCTCCTGGAGGAGCATTTGGCAATCCCATGCCAGCACGAAATCCTGCCAAATAAGCAGCCTTTTGTTTCCCATGATCTTCCGCCAACCGAATTCGTATCGGTTCATCAGCTCCTTGAGGTATAAAGTTGTTGAGTGCATTGATTGCAGCAGCTGCCTGATCTCTTCTTTCAAATCTAAAACAAAAATGGTTTAGCATACTTATTATTCCAGCTTTTTCTTCTCTTGGGCAAAATATTCTGAAGGTGAGTATACCTGATAAAAGCAACACCCCTGGGAAGATTGGTGTAGCGATCGACAAGAAGCTTTTTTTGAACGATTTCTCCAAATGGTGCAAAAAGAGCAAACAAGTCCTCTTCACTCATGCTTCTCGGGAGATTGGTCACGTAGAGATTCGTATCTTTGATATCGTCGGATGGCGGACGAGCAAAAGACACTTTTATCCGTTTGTTTTCTACTTGAGTTCCATTCATTTCAGATCTCGCTCGAATGCCATCCTCTTCAGTGACAAAATTCACAAATCCAAAGCCATACGAATAACCCGTCTAGAAGCATTAATTGATTGGCGAATATTATCAAGTCAAAACAATATTATTCATAAGTGCAGAAAACAACATGCGACATTTCTGCTTACCGTTGCGTCTCTCATAATCTTTACGCTATCAATAGGGCCATAAGAAACGAACAGGTTGAATAGCTGGCGATCAGAAAATGTCTGCGGAAGATAATTGACAATAAGATTCCGTTTTGTGATGATGTACTTCTTTCCAGCCTGGCTTACTGATACTGACAAGTCATCATCATGAAACTCGGCTCGTCCACCGCCTCTTTTAGATAAGCGATCCATCGACTGTTTCTCACTATCATGATGTGACGTAGATCCACTCAACAATGGAAATGATGCCTTATCTCCATCTCCAATCCCAAGAGCTGTAGAAACTCCCTTGTCTAGGTAGAAATCATTGTCAGACCCATTAGAAGACCAAACGCCCGACGTTGATGATGTAGTTGGTTGGCTGTTGGAGGGACTACTCTGAAGTTTTTGAGCCTTCATTGGTTTCTCCGCTTTCAGATCAGTCATGTCTCCACTTCCACCGACTTTGTATTCATCCGGTTTCATAGCTTTCAGAAATCCACTGTTCGTAATTGCTGACGTCATTTGTTATTTACAAAAGAATAATAAATAAATAATACGAACAACGAAAAAATTGAATTCACCCTTTAATTATCAGCATTGCCATACGCACTTTCTTTAAATTGTGAAAAGTAAAGTGCGGACTTTACTCTGTGAAATCTTGTAGTTTTTCTTCAAAACTACAACCTAACCAGTTTTGCATGTTTAGTGAATCTAATCACGCTTCAATGACAAAAATTAAATAATTATGCGGGACAACAGTAAAGTTTTGAGTGATCCAATCTGATCTGCTGGTTTTAAATGTAAGTTGTGTTGTCATTGGTATCCTACCTCCAATCTCGTCGCCTCCGTCAGCGTTCCCTGCACACAGGGCACAGTCAACGGTCGTATGACTACTGATCCCGTGACTGGTAATCAGTAATCGAACTCGTCACCCGTCGGAGCACAAGTCCCAACTTTAAACTTATCATCTCACATTTGACCCAAATATCATTATTAACGTTGAACGTAAAGGTCTGGAAACTGTTTGGCTAATTAATTCCCTAGCTGATGATCACCAACAATCCTTTCCAACTTCACACATTCATTGTTCGCACATCCTAAAAGCACATTTAGTTTTGAGTAGAACAATAAGTAAATGTTGATAATCAATTATTATTGTATCTAATCAAAGAGAAGAGAGCCCTTCACTTCCACAAATAAACTTCACATAATATCACTTACATTGGCTGTGTTCCTTAACTAAAAAGTGTTTAGTCTCAGAAGTCACGACAGGGTAGGCTAGAAAAATTAGGAAGAATTAAATCATCAGCCAAATCAGAGAAGTTAGAGTTAGATAAAGCTCACTTACTTATGTCCGTTGAAATTGAGAGAAGTTTTACTCCACAAAAGTCATCATTAACAGATGTTTATTGTTGGCATACAAGCCTGTTATGCACATACCAAGTAGCCACAGAGCAGCGAGGAAAGAAAACAAAATACGTCCACATGCAACATACCGGGCACATACTGCGCTTTGCACGTGCTGTCCTTTGTTTACTAATACGAAGCATTTTGCTAACCACCAACTCACCAACAACACTAACACATGTTTGCTGTAACTTGTCATGTCAATTGTTATCCGCAAGTTGAGGACCCCCCAAACCGCAACTTTTCTCTAGTACAAAGTCAATTAAAGTTTGGCACACCCCATCCCGCTCCCCCATAAAAGGAAAGTGTTTCGAGTGTGAATGAACTATGACATTTAATTAGTCAAGCACCGTTAAAAATGCATCTCTGTTTTTGTTTTGAATACAGAATACATCTATCTCCTATCCTTTTGAAAATTAGCCATTTAAATTACTCCATGCACAATAGTCTTCGATTAGAACAGCTATTCTAAACAAATACGAAAGAAAAACTGGATTCATGGTTAAATTGATAAAAACGCTTGCTTTTTAAGTGCATGAAAAAATGCTTTGCACAATCCACCTCCCCCCACACGCAAAAAGGGATTCTCACAAATTGCAAGCCTGGTTCTTTGTAGCAAATGCAAAGAAACATTGGCAGTTGTGGGCAAAAAAAATAAAGTATGATCCTTGCCTCTTACGTGAGACAGTATACTTAGGTACACTCGGAGTATGTCGGATTCCGGAGTTACAGGCCTTCCAAATTTGGAAACTATTTCCATCATCAAGAAAAACGAAGGCGAAGCAGGCGATCCCGAAACAGGAAAGCATCGAGAGTGTCTCGCTTCATCATCGCAAAAGCTTCATGTGCTCGGAAGTCAACTTAATAGTCAATATGAAGATGAAGACGGATTGTATCGTAGTAGGGCATCTTCAAGGAAGGTAATTTTTGCTGCAGCTGGACTGGGTGAAGTGAATGTCTTTTTACATTGTGGTTTGATATGATTACTGGAACTGGAACAGTAAAAAAAACTTGTAGGTTTTAATTTTTATGAATTTAAAACTAATATGAGGCTTAAATGTCGTCTTAAATTTTAGTCATCGTTCCTTTCCATCTTTTCGAGAGCGAGCTTTAGCTGGAGCATTAGCCACGAGGATAACTCCAAAAACAAGATGGGTACTCGTGCGGCTGCTTGTAAGTTGTTAAAAAAAATATTATCATTCAATTTTTTAAAGAATGAACACATTAGCATTAAATATGCTTTTTCATTTAATTCGTTTCAGTCACGGCCAAAATTCGCAATCTCCAAGATTATCATGGCCGGTTGATGAACGGTATCATGCCCCTTCCAACGGGGCTGGACATTGCCAATACTTTGAAGCACTTTTCTCAGACGTTGCTGTGTAAAAAGAAATTTCTATATGCACATATCCTATTTCCTCATTTATGGTTGCGGATTTAAAGTGTTGATGCTTGAATTTTAATATTGCAGCGGTGCTCAAAGATGTTCCTCAATATCCACTGGAAATGCTAAAACAAAGATCGGAGGAATCAGCGAGAATGCAACTTTTTCCCAACCTCGACTATAAGGGCTTGTTTTGCGTTGTTGTGCAGTTAATTGATGTGACCCCAAGCGTCCAGCTTGGTGTTCAAGGTACATATTATGCTGCTAATTGATGATGCAATACTAAGTACCTTGCAATGGGCTTAATGCAAAACGTAAAGTCAGAGTATTTACAAGATGAGTATATTTGTTTTATTACTGGACAGCTCTTGGACAGGCAGTTCTTCAAACCATTTCCTGTCTCCTGCCATTTTTGGAACATGAGAATATAGATACTTTGCCATATATTGTGGCGACATCACTTGGAACATTCCCGTCTTCACTTCATAAGGACATAATTGACCTTCTGTGTCATTATCTCTTTCCTTTCACGCTATGTAAGAAAATCTAAATCATATTTATGCATTTAGCATTACGAACTGGCCATGTTTAACTGGTCTTCTACATTTCATTGACAGACAACTGTGACCAGTCTCCTGAAAAATCTGCGTATGCCACGCAGTCTGTTTCTGCGTGTCTAATGATGGTTTTCCAGTACACTGCATCTTCAGGTAATTTTCAAGAGTTTTAAAAATCAGTAAATAAATCATCCTTTCATTTATAAGTTCATGCACAATAAAATTGATAAAATGACACTTCCAATAGAATTCCATTGCCAAGTTTTGGAGGCTGTAATGTGCTATAAAAGGGACGCCATTAAGGACCTACTTTGTGTCATCGCTTATGGAACAGTTGAAGCTCGAAAAGTTGGCATGAATTTGTTGGTGTATTACTGGCCACATGTCAACCCAACCTTGTATGACAGACGGAATGTAAATTTTAATTTCAATGGTATTACTGATCAATCATTAAGCCCAATATATCTTCTGTTATTCAAGGTTATAAATCAATATTATTGAGGTTTTTGACTTGTGCTGCAGGATATAAAATTCCCAACTGTCGCAGTGAAATGTGCAGTGTAAATAATACTGGAGTATGTGTGGATGCTGCCAAGGTATGCTTCGATCACGCTGCAGGGATTTCTTTGGCTCCAGAAAATCCTCCTCCGCTTTATCTTTGCCAAGAATGTGCAAGTCGTCTTCAGTCCGAAAAGCCAAATGCTTCAGAGCATTTATATGATATATTGCTGCCAATAATGACTGCCGGCACAACTTGTGAAAATAAAGTAGGCAAATAAGTTTTCACCCTTAATAGGCGTCTAATAAAAATTAACGTGATACACTATATATAATTGACGCGTTTTCTATTTATATCTTAGAACTGCAGATCGCAAGGACCTGATAAAGTGCTAAATGCTGTAATATGCTTCCATTCCGAATGCGCAAGTTACAATGGGAATCGACCCATTCGATATTGTAGCCAGTGTCATTCAATTAGGCACAACAATAGACGAGGTTTGGATCATGTTTTTCATAAGTCCATTCAGACTCCAGACAGATCAGATACTGAGCTATTAAATTATCATGTGGAAGCAGTTGTAAGGTACTTGAATTATCTATGTCGTTTCCAATAATTATTATGTTTTCAAATTGAGACTATTGGGGTAAAGTGCTACAACTGCATATGTTTTCCTGTCACTCGCGTTCAGCTCTTTGCTTGAAGCTGAGCCACTTGCTACAAGAGGTGGGACTAAGGATGCCCTGGATGCCCAAACACGATTGCGTTTGTTTACTGACGGAGAGTTTACGGACCCGATTCCGATAGAAGAAAGACGACTCCTTGGAAGATTTGGGATATGGCTGCTAGTTGGATTTTTCAATCCAGAAGACGATATGATGAGGGATGTGTTGAGTCGTTTACTGTCATCGCTTTTTCAATGGTTTAACACCACGGCATATTTAGGAAATGGTTAGTTTGTGCATTTTTAATCGTTTTTCAATGGATCGTAGTTAGGTGCTTTTACGCTAAACTTTTTTAATAATTTTAGTCGATCCGTTGGACGCATTGGAACGACTTAAAAACGATGTTGTTTGCCCTTGGTTAAAAAAGGTCATCAAGTTTCATTTTGATACCTTCGTCACTTGTCTATTGCCACATCCTCCAGATTATGCTCGGGTGGGAGGACACTGGTAAAATTATATTAATTGCATAACCTATTTTTAATGTTCCTAAAATTACAATGTATTAACGTTATCCTCCTTTTATTCTTTTGTGGCAGGGATGTAATTTCATCAAGAACATACCATCTTCGTGAAGGCTTCAACAGACTCTTCTGTTTGGTTCCATATGAAGTAATATCACCTGAAATATGGAGCCAGATAATGCCTCATTGGATGGAAGCGATGGCCTCTGAGGTTCCCGAAGAGGAGATGGGAGAGCTTAAAATTATTCTCAGGTAATAATTAGGCGTACAAAAAATTATTACAGCTTCACGAATGAGTAGTGTGTTATGATTTTTTAAATCAGATTAAATTGTCTACAAAATTATTTTGTTCTCAATTAACCCCAAAAGCAAAGTGATGGATCCAGAAATGAATCCTTTGGGATTCGAAGCGAGACAAATGTATCAGTTTATTGCTGTCCGCTTTCACCAAACTTCCCACAAAGTTAAGGAGCAAGCTTTGAAATGGCTGCAGGTATGATCCAAAATTATGAATGTTGTAGAATAAAGCACGATAACGAGTTTCACCTTCACCATTATTACTTGATGACATTTTTAGGTGCTGTCTAAATTAGAAATCGTCATACCGTTGTACTTTATATTTTCCGTATTCCGAGAAGGCATACGACCCAAAATGGAAAAAGTTCCTAAACGCGGAAGCGTTTCTCAGTCAGCAGACGCCACTAAAGATGTTATTTGTGAGAGAATCCGCAACACATATTCCAGTCTATTGTTGTTTGCTCTGATTTTCCTCATTTTAGCATTTCAAAAACTTTTGTTTTGTGTCGTAGCCGCCATTTGTCAGGATGACTCTCCCAATGCGTCTTCTCTGTCTGAGGATGAAGATAATATTCAACTTCACACAGAACAACAGTCAGATAGCGAATTAATGCTATCGTCATTCATTTTTATGCTGGACATTATTTTAAAGCAGGTATTTTGGTTATAAGCATAAGTTTTTTAAAAAAACCATTTCACATTTCAAGTCGGATTAACATGTTAAAAAAAATTGTTGATCAAAGTTGGAACTCCAAGAGGTGGAGCAGCACAAAGGACTGCAAACCCTTGTCGCAAAAGATGCAATGGTGCTTTTGCACAATATGGTCGCCATGCCCTGGCCGGGTACTCACACGTGTCAGCAAGGTCAGGACTGCCAGTTCTGTGAAATGGCAGTTCTCTGGTATCAACTGGCACTGGAAATAGTGCAGAAACTTGCAGCAGAAAATTCTGCTTTGGCTCCAGATGTACGTTATGCAGCTCAAGATTTAATGACATGTAGGGTTGGGTAGTGCTTTAAGTTATCAGTGTAATCTTTTGTTCTTGAATGTGTTCATTAGGTCATATTGAGTCCAGACGGTGAGTTTGGTGGAAAAAGTATAATGGATGCTCCCCAAAAGCCAGATTCAAAGCCAGCCATTTCTCCCAAGTCTGAAAGCAGGGGATTGGAGGGGATCATTGTGAACATGCCCCAGGTTTTTGTCTGAACCATATTCTTCGTATTCTACTTAATTTCAAAGCATTTAAAACCAGCTAATTTTGAATTTAGTACTCATCAGAATGATTTTTTGATTTTTATAGATTTTAACTGCAACAGTTGAGACGGTTTCGGAAATTGATTTAGGACCAATCATGTCAGCCACTGATAGAACCGTAAAAGCCGTAGCTCGTGCTGTTACCATCACCGACTCCGAGACAGGTCAGCAATCAAATTATTCCCTAACTTTTAATACACCTCTGGAAGTTTAGTATTTGCTGTTTGCATAAGCATTATTTTATTTTTCATATCTTCAGCCAATGCCACAGCGCAAGTACAGTCAACTCCATTAATGGGGGATGGTGACGGAGATGCTGACGGAGATGACAGAAGAGATTCTTGGTCAACCACTGTCGGCAAATTTCGATTTTTAATAGAAGAACTGCCTCCATTTTTACAGTTTACATATGAATTGTTGAAGGTATTTTTGGTTTTATTTCTGCACAAAACATCAATTGTCATTTGGCTAATCCAATAACAATTCTTGCGTCATTTCAATCACAGAAAATTCCTGACGAAGAGGATCCAGAGGTTATGCACAATATGTTAAAATGTCTTAGGATAATGTTTCTTCACGGGGAAGTTTTTATGAAAGCATCGAAGGATCACAAAGGATTTGTAATTTGGTGCCAAGAAAATTTGATAATAAAGAAGTAAGCTTTTTAAATAAAACTCTGAATATTGGCATTCGCGAACGAAATCTAAATATGTTTTAATTGTTTCTACAGTTTGTGGGAGCTTATGGATGCGGAGTACTCACAAATTTGCGAGCAGGCTGTTCCAATTCTTCTTCACTGTATTACCTTGCCCGTTGGAGCGGACATGTTTTGGAAACAGATTCAGGAAGAATTCCAAAGCCCAGATTGGAGAAGACGTTTTACTGCCGGTAAAAACACTTTTTATTCATTAAAATATATAATATGTATGATGTACAAATTAACTAACTTTCAAATACATTTTTTAGTGGAAAGAATCATCACTATTACTCGTTTCATGGACTCTCATCCTGTACGAAATAGTCAAGCTCTTCAGACAGCTCTCGCTAATGCATTCTGCTACGTAATCTCTTCTCTTGACGATCCTCATGTTTCTGTCGCTCAGCGAGCCGCGCTGTATCTCGGAACTATTCATGATTCCGCCTTTGCGGTAAGCTGGAAGCAGCTTAAAATTATTTGGAATTATTGCCTATTATTAACTGTCGATGAATTGAATGTGTTCTAAATGATTGATTTTATTGTTTTAGAGCTTGATGTACTGTTTGGAAACGCAATTTGATACTGTTATAATTGATCGTCCAGTAATTTTACAGTCTTTATATGTTTTACTAAATTCTGTCAGTGACAGAAAAATATTGCGTTGGGACTTTTTCTTGAATTGCTTCGATACTCTATTCCTCGAAGCCCAAATTACTTTAGAGCGAATGGGTGATATTACATTGACTAAAGGTAGAGGTATTTACTTAAAGAAATGAATACTCTTATCCGCCTACATATGTTAAATTAAAGCTAACTTAAAGTGAATTCGTGACCTGATTTTCTTAAATAATGTTGATCTGGTTTTTTTTCAGATGTTAGGAACATGGAAGGCAATCTGGACAATTTTATTCGAAAGTTAGGAAGAGTGCATGAAGCACTGATGAAACACGAAAATAACTATACTGCTGGTTCAAGAACACTTTTTGCAAGTCTTGGAGCAAAAATGACGTACAAGAGAACAATGTCTGCTCCAAGTGGATTACAAGCTAAAGGAGGTGGAAACATTCCTGGTTAGTTGAAACCGAGTAATTCTCATTAAATGTCAATTTGTAAATTCCAGCTAATTTGTAAAAAATGTTTGCTTTTTTTAGACAAAAACTATTACAGACAGGCATCCGCACCTACCCTCAAACGGAAAGGTTCCCGGCACGGCGTGGAAGGTTATATTCATGGACTTTTAGGTGGTGATGATGGCCATTTGCTTGGAATATTCCATCGCATAATTGAAATCGAAGAGACCGATAAAGAAACCATGCATCTTTTAACGTTTCTTTTTATGCAATTTCTTTCGCGTTACAACAGAGGGGTGAGGAATATAACAACAGCCCATATAATTCCAATTTCATGTGCGAGTAAAACAAACAATTTTATTTCTTGTTTTCAGGCTATTCCAAGCGACAACAAGGCTCTTGCCAGGACTCAAAATGTGCTCTTGCGCCACATAACAATGTTATTGGGATATAACTCACAGGACAAGACATTTTTCATTCCTCCTGCAAGAATGCGATCATCCCCAGTGTTCAACTCATTCATTTCCACATTGCCCCAAGTCCTTGATCAAAATTTCAGAGTTGGTGGAACACTCCTGCCGTTGTCCCTCACCATTTTGCAGTATTGTCCAGCACCTTCCAAGAATGCTGGAGGAAGAATGCACCCATCATACTCACTCTGGTGTTTGGAACCACATGTCAGGCGAAGTTGGTTGATGACTTTAATTGTAATTTTATACAAGGTGAGGTTTAAGTAGTAGTTTTTTTGTGAGACAGCATATTTGGCGAAAAACTTTGTGTAACTGACATGTTTCTTTTTACCTTTTAGTATGATTATGGCGTTTCTCCGTTGTCAGTGCAAGTTCAAACTGTCATCCGGATCATATTGAACACTTTAAATCATCAGGAGCACAAATGCAGACCATTACCATCCACATTGATTTTGGACGAGCCAATCGGCCGATCTAGAGGTGATTGTAGCTCTGTTTATAAGTAAAATCATGAAAATTATGTTGATGCTGACATCTTAAATTCGGAAACATTTTCATTTAGATATTAGTCGAACCACATTGGGCAATTTGGCTGGAGATTTGGAACACATTACGGAGCATGAAACACCTCCAATTACTCCAATGAGTGCGCACAACATGTCACCCAGCTTCAGTTCTACCCGAGAGCCACGAAAAAGTGTTAGTAGCATTTCATCTGTTAAACAGCCAAAGAAAGGCATTACTGGAGCAGTCTCTGAATCTTTTGATATGATGTAAGTTGTAGGCAATGTATCATCATTAATTTTTAGCAT
>JAQIXW010002519.1:0-15250 GCA_034700685.1 Willowsia buskii | reverse complement strand
CTTGCCAGGTCCTTCATCAGGTTCCCGATGATAATCGCCCAAGGTCCGAATAAGTAATGGAAGGAGAGAAAATCTAAGATCTGGACGCACGCCAAAAGGACTCCACATCCGAACAGTTGGTCTCGCAAATAAAGGACCGTGCCATAGTCTTCCTTATCGATGAAGACCGCACAGCCGTGGAGGAGGATCCCCATATAGCAAAAAAAGAGGACCGCCACTTTTATCCACCCAAGACCTGATTTATCTGAGGGAGTAGTCACCTCCGCGATGAGGAGACCTCCAAGCCATGCGAACAACATGTACTCAAACCAATATGGAGTGAGGTTCGTTCGAATGGGAAAAACTGGATGGATTGGCGTCACGCAAGTGAGGCAGAGGAGGATCATGAGGTGGATGTGGGAGGTGAGATAAGACATGAATTTGATTATCGGGATTTTATTATATTTTGGACCAAATGGCAAACTAAAAGTTATCCAAACTGGGGGCGCGAAAACGAAAGAGAAAAACATGAGGAGAAGCTTCCAATCCGCCCAGTCCAAGTGACCTACCCAGACCTCTTGGAGGTGTCTCTGGACCACTGTGTGGGCGATCACTTCTTTCTGCTCGTTTTCGATAAGGACATCCAGGAACTCGACGCCTTTGCGGTCCACAGATTCTAAAACTTTTTCTGGCGTTTCGGCGGCCGCCGCTAAGGCGAGTAGTTCGGACGCCATGGTTTCGCAGTGCTTGGAAGCGGCGAGGAGATCTTTGGCGCGCTCTTTTTCTCTGGTGGCGACGTACACAAGAAAGGATGACATTTTCGCGGCGACGTCCACAGGCGCCGGGGAACTGAGGACGAATTCGTCGATAGGCTCGTTGTCAATGTTTTTGCCGCAGACGCACAAGTTGAAAATGAAGTCTTTGTCTTGGAGGAGACCATAAGTGTCATGGTCCCTTTTCATCAGGTAGCTGAGGACGTCCACGTGATTCTCTGCGGCGGCAAACCAGATGGCGCTTTGACCCTTAGAAGTTTTTGCTAAGGGACTGGCGCCACTTTCTACAAGAAGCTTGACAACGTCGAGATGACCTGCTTGGGCGGCACAGATGAGAGGTGTCCAGAGTTCCTTATCAATCGCATCAATTTCTGCGCCTTGACCTAAGAGAACCTCCACCATGTGTTTGTGACCGTTGACTGCAGCAATGTGTAAACTCGCCTTCCCACTGGCGTCTTTACTTTCGAGCAGTTCCGAACTCCTACTGAGGAGAAGCCCCACCACAGTAATGTGACCACCGCGGCATGCCAAGTGGAGTGGATTAAATCCAAAATTTGTTGTGGGGGCGTCGACCTGAACGCCTTCGAAATTCAAGAGAAGTCTGACAACGTTCTCTTCTCCAGAATATGACGCCATATGAAGTGGCGTCATTCCTGATTCGGTTCCCAGCTCTTTGACAAATGATGTCGCTACAGTGAGCGGTGGATCTGTGGCAGATGTCGCGGGAATATACTGGAGTAATTCTCGAACAGTTTCTGTCTGTCCGTAGAACGCCGCAATGTGAAGGGCCGTCATCCCCAATTTCCTACTTGTCAAATTGATACTATCTTCTTGTGCGTTTCGCAACGCTTCCAAAACATGAGTGTGTCCATTCTTCGCCGCCAAATGGGCGGACGTGTAACCCGCCCTATTTTCATCACTCGCACTGGCCCCATTCGCCAATAATGTCTTCACCAATTCCGCATGACCCCCTTCCGCCGCCAATTGCAGCGCCGTCGCATCAGTACTTCGGTTCCTCGCGTGGATGACCCCTTGCTTATCAAACTTCATAAGTTCCTCCAAAACTGCAACAGAACCTTGCATCGCCGCCAGATGCGCACAGGTGCTCCCATCCTTCGTAAAACTATTGACAAGTTGAGGACTATGCTTCAAAAATAATTTGATCACTTCCGCATGATTATTCTGCGCCCCCAAATGAATCGGCTTCTGACCCTTGTCATCTGTCGCATCCGGATTCGCCCTTAGTCCCATCAACAATCTACACACTTCCAACTGCCCACTCTCCGCCGCCAAATGAAGTGGCGTCTGTTTCTTCAGCGTTAACGCATCCACTGCCGCGCCATGCTCCTGAATTAAAAACAGACATAATCTCGTGAATCCCTTCGTCGCCGCCAGATGGAGCGCTGTCAGCCCCACTCTCGACTTCGCATTGATGAACGCCTTGTGTTCCAAAAGAATCCCGCAAATTTCCTGATACCCATTCTCCGCCGCCAGATGTAACCCACTCCGACCTTCAGTATCAAACACGTCCACTCTCGCATGGAAGTCGAGCAGTGTCCCCACAACTTTTGTGTGACCTCTCCGACAAGCAATTAGAAGAGGACTCCATCCTTTGGCGCTCTGCCGATTCAGTGCCCTTTGACATTCCACAACACTTAGTCGACTCAGCATCTCTTTCAAGACGTCATTATTCCCCTCCCTGCACGCATAATGGAAAGCGGTCTCATTCGTCTCTTTAGTCAACCTCGATGTGGACGCCCCTCCCTCCAACAACAATTTCACGATATCCCTCCCTAACTCCTCCTTCTTCAAATCCTCCTCACTCTTATTCAAATTAATTTTCGCGGGGTTTAATCTCGCCGAATAGTGAAGCGCCGTTTCCCCCTTGGTGGTCACCATATTGATGTAAAGAGTGCACTCATTATCGCTCATCTTTCTCTTCACATGTTGCAACAATACTTGGACCACTCTCAGATGACCATGGCGACAAGCCAGATGGAGGGGCGTGTCACCGTCCTTCGCCCTCTGTTGAGGATTACCCCCGTCCGTTAGCAAAAGCTGGATAATTTTTAGACGCCCATGTCTCGCAGCGACGTGGAGAGGCGTCTCGCCATTTTCCATGGTGATATTCGGATCCGCCCCTGACTTCAAAAGCATCAGAGCGCACTTCTCGCCCCCGACGACCCTCGCTGCGATGTGTAAAGGCGTCTCCTGATTTTTCCCGCCTTTTATATGAACGTGGGCCCCGTATCCGAGAAGAGTCTCGACGACATTTGGGCGCACCGCTTCTGTCGCGATGTGGAGCGCTGTGAAGTTGTCGTTCGTGACGGCATCCACTTTTTCCCCTTTTTCTAAAAGCTTGCTTATCATTTGGGCGTGGCCGTGCTTCGCCGCGGTGTGGATACTGCGGGCGCCATCTTTATTGGGCATTTGGAGGGGGACCCCCTTTCGGAAGAGGGCCATCGCAGTTTCCGGATGACCGTGAAGACTCGCAATGTGCATCAAAGTGGACCCATCTTTGGTCCTTTCGAAAACGCTCACTTTAAACTTATCTGCCAAAAGGTCGATCAAATTCGTATGGCCATGAATTGCCGCCAGATGGATTGGCGTTCTATCCTCGTTATCGGCCAGATGAGGATTCGCCTTGCAGAGATACAAATATTTAGACAAATTATCATCCCCAATTTCGCACGCGATATGGAGCGGCGTCTGGCCCAGATCATTGACAGCGTCAATATTCGCCCCGGCGTCGACAAGAAGACGGCATATTTCTATGTCTCTCTTTCTTGCAGCGCAGTGCAAAGGCGTGTCTTTAAATTCGCCTGAAGTCATTTGAAGCTGGGCTGGGGCGTCACTGTTCAAAAGCTCCTGACAAGCACCTTTCATTCCTTTTTGGAGGGCAATAAAAAGGGGCGTGTTTCCCTCCGAGTCTTGGACAAGTCTCGCCTCAGTGGGCAAAGCAGACATGAGTGCTCTGAGGACACTGGCTGTGTTTCCGGAGGAGCGGGTGGCCGCGATGTGGAGAACATTTTGACTCTTAGTTTCGGTCACCTTGGAGGCGTCAGCTCGCTTATAAATGAGGAACCTGATGGTGTCATCTTTCCCGTGGAGGGCGGCCATGTGGATGGCGCAATAGCCGTCTTTCGCCATTGTGTTGACGTCGCAGCCCAGGTCGATCATTCGGTCGGCGACAGGGATTCGGTTATCTTTTATGGCGTACATTAAAGGCGTCCAGCCGCTGACCTCATCTTTCATGTCTTTTAAGGGTAACGTGTTCATTGTGACGCCAGCTTTTATCCGCTTTTCAAAATAGCGCAGGTGACCGTCGACGCCATACCAGTCGCCACTTTGGCAAAGTTGAAGGAGCCGCATGCCTGCGGCGGTGTCGCGGATTTGGTCTTCTTTTAGTTTTTCTGGGTCGCCTTGGGCGGAGGCGGTGATGTTGACTTTTGGGGGTTTGGAGGCGATCTCTTTCATCCAGTCGTCTTCTGGGTCGTATTTTTCTTTTGGGTCCCAGCCAACTGCGGGGGAGGGATCGTCGCCTTTTTCTGGGCGCTTTTTCTTCTCCCCGGGGTCGTACCGCTTGATGTGATCTTTTCCTTCGGGTTTTGGTTTCCGGTCGCGACTACCCCCGCCATCGTCACTGCCGCTAGAGTACTTTCCCCCGTCCCCTCCTTTGGGGTCACCAGGGACCTTGAGTGATTTCCCCACTTCTCGTTTTCCTTTGCTGCTGTCTGGACTAACCCGAGCCCATTTTTCTCCGGGGTCTTTTCCCTTCCCAGGTTTTTGGTCAGCAGGTGCCCGTCGGGATCTTCTCCGACCTTCGATTCGTTCCTGTTCAATTTTCATTCCAGGGGTCTTCTCAATGTCGCCCTTCCATTTTTCTACTTTTTCTTTGGAACTGGGCTCCTTTGATTCATACCGCTTTGGGGAGATGCCCTTCAGGTGCTTGTCGTCCCTTCTCTTTTCTCTTTCTTCAGATTTTCTTGGAGGTTTTCCGGGGGACCTCCCTGTTTCCCGCTTTTTCCTCTCTTTGGAATCGCCTCCTAGCTCGATTGGAGATTTACTCGGGCTTTTGCTGTTGTATCTGGTCGCAATTCCGGCACTACTTAAGGGCCTGCCAGGTTCCCGCTGCCATTTGTCAGAGTGCTCTTCCTTCGGCTTAGATTTTCCCCTTGGGGTATCAGTTGGGTATCGTTTGTGATCTCCTCCTCCCCCTATCCCCCCTCCAACTCCTCCAGCGGCTCCTCCTCTTCTCTTTGATTTTCCTCTTGGATAATCAGTTGGATAGCGTTTATGATCTCCTCTTGTCGCCTCTCTTCCTCCTGCTAGGTCCGCCTCTGTTAATACCCCTCCCACCACTCCCCCACCAACAGCTCCCCCACCAGCAACTCTCTCTCTACTCCTCGAATCCCCTCTCGTCTGAGGTTCCCAACTCCTTCCCCTCCTCCTGCCCCCTGTCGCACTATGTCTCTCAGCAAATCTCTCAAACTCCCTCTTCCCCTCACCCCCTCCCAAAATCTCCTCCTCCAACTTCTTAATCCTTTCCACATCCTTCCTCTCCATCTTCTCCCCTCCCAACGTTGTCGACTTCCTGTACTCCTTTCGCCTCTCTTTCCCCCCATCCGCTCCCCCTCCCCCACCTTTTACAGAATACCTCCTAAACTCCGTCGCCGACCTCGACTCCCTCGACCCCTTCGACCCCTCCGTCTCCTCTTCATCAAACTCCAACGACTCCGTCAAAATATCTCCAGTCCCATCGCTCTCATCCGTCTCCAAACTCGCCGAAGGTCCTAACAGCTCGATACTCGAGTCCCCAAACTCACTCCTCGGCCTCGTCCCTTTCTTCACCTTACTCACTTTCTTCAACTTTCCCCCAGGCGTCGTCGTATGCAAAATCCCCGGCGGTCCATAATCAGACGACAGATCTTCCTCCAACGTAAGCTCCTCATCGTCACTAAAAACGTCACCTCTCTTTTTCCCCTTTCTCCTCTTCAACTTTCTCTGCTCCCTCCTCCCCTTCGCGAGCTCCCTCTGTTCCTCCGCGTACACCTGTTCACTCAAATCAGCCAAATAATTTGAACGACCCCCCTCAATATAGAGAGACGAAGGGATCGGGATTCTAGATTTGGGGATCTCTTTCGGAGGTGTTGGCGATTTTAACTCCATGATTTGTAATTACTTTTTGGAGGAGACTTTCTCCGGAGAAAGTCCAACAGAAACTGAGACCATTTTCTCTTTCGTTTGACCTGAAATAATTCTTCGACATTTTAATATTTATTTTGTTTGCGGAGAAAGCAATTATGCGAGGAATCTCAGAGGTGCATTTATGAGTCATCATAAATATTTTGGAGAAATTCCAATTCCAGGTATTCCAGAATGCTTTCACTATTGAGGCTTCTCATCTCGCGTGTGGGTCTAATTATTAGGAAAGATCAACGACATTTCTGCAAAATTTTGCTGGAATATTCCCGTCAAAGTATATGAATTTTAGCAAATTAGCAAATTATGAGAAAAAAATATTATGAAAACTTGCATCTGAAAAAATCGAAGCTCAAGCTGTATCAATACCAAATAGGTTAGGAATTTATTGATTTTCTTTGGTATGCACTTGTTTGTTAGCTTGTTTATTTTATTGCAAAAGTGAAAGCGTGAAAGTAATCTGAACTTTGCCTACTTTCTCTCTCCACTTTCTCTCTTCATTCCAGAAAAGTTGCGTGCTCTTGAGTAAACACTCTGATCATTCCAGACGAGCCAAGAATTTGCGAGACTCTGTGAAGAAGAAGACGAGTGGAAGAAGTAGGCTTTTATTTCTCTAAATGTGTGAGAGTGAGAGTGAAAGTGTGTTGGGGTTTTGAGGTAAAGGTAAGCCCGGCAGTAAATCCGCTTTCCCATATAGATAATCATAATGCTTTCACTCGCTTCTGCTTACACGTTGTATTTAGGTGAAAATGGAGATGTTGGCTTTGACCAACTGGCCTGTGCTGTGTTGGTTTGTAAGCTCGGCATGAAGATGAAATTATTTGATTGCAAATAACTAATATGAAATATTTGCTGAAAGATGCTAAATAGCTGGTGTTGATGCTCTAATTCAAATTCAATATCGTGTGGAGAAAGCAACACTGTTAGACTTTCTCTTTGCAGTCATCTATTTATTAGGTAAAGCAAAAAGCTCATATTTTCAAACCACCTTCCCCATGTCACGATTTGAAACATGAAAGAGATTCACATGAGATTATATCACAAACCCCTCCCCCTTCCATATGGGCTATTAAGTACTGAATGAACAGTCCCCTTTGAACTAGTTCAGGACGCAATGATTTTATATATACACCGACGCAGAGGAGAGCTAATCTATAAATTTTGTTATACCATCTTAAATGGTTAATATAAATTATTGGCTTTTAAATATGACATAAATTAATTTTACTCTATTTTCACATTACCTACTTAACTTTTTTGCGGGCTTAAAGCTAATAAAAATTTTATTTCACTACTGTGACAAGAGTATGTGTTAAATTTTCTCAAATTTTTAAATACATTGCTTTAAAATTAAACTTATTGCTGCACTAAAGATTTCACATGTTTCCATGGTTACCTACCTCAAATAAAAGGGTGATGTGGTCTGGTCTGGTCTGGTCTGATCCTCATCAACAGACAGATTTGCCACTTGATATAGAAAGCTTTTTTTCTCATAAAAATGACAAATGAGAGGAACTCATGCGATTTCCAAATAAGCTCACATGCTGCCAACTTATTTTTGTCAAGGTTGCATCCGGCATCGACACCTCATCATCATTTGATATGCTCATGACATGACACTTTCCCTTTTACTTTCACTTTCCCCACTGTCAATATCACTTTCACCTTTACCTTAATTAGCAATATTAGCATAAATGAAAAGTGAAACTTGACATTTCGTTTACTCCACAAGTAGGCCAGTTCATTTCGAATGCATTCGTTTTTCATGATGATGACTTTCCCATTTCCGGCTAAGAATAGAAAAAAATAGAATGGAGAAAGCAGAGCCGACTTCAGTTTCAATTTGAAATCCAATCTGTCACGTTCTCCAGATGGATTACAGCAGCGACAAAGAAAACCAATTTGGGGAAAGGAGACCCCAAAAATCTCGCAATGCCCCTCAGTCTCCTCCCCCACCTCAAATAGACGACAAGTTAAAAAGTTCCAAAATCCCAGTCCCCGACTCCCTCCATTTCAACGGTGGTCGTTCCATTTATTTGGCAGATTTGCAAAAGAAGGTTTACGACTATGAAGACTACGACGAGTTCCACGTGCGACGCCCAGAGAGGAGAAGAGGTGCTCGGAGGAGGAGGACAACAAGAAGTGGGAGGAGTCGAGATACAGAAGATGGTTTGGAAGATGACGACGATGAAGAAACGGATTATGGACCGCCTGGAATTCTTCATGAAAAAAGGGGCAGAGGTCGCTTAAGCAGAAGAACCAGTTCAGAATTTGGAGCAAGCAGTATCGAACTTTTGGGACCTTCGGAGACCCTCGATACTGATGAGAGTGATGGGAGTGGGGAGCTGATGGAATACGATGGGGAGAAAAGTGAAGGACCCGAAGGCCCTCAGGAAGAGGTAGATTTGAAGAAGGCGCTTGAAGCGCAGTTTAGTAGATTTCCGGAAATTAAAGTGGATGGGAAGAAGCCTGTGAAGACACCAAAAATTGAGGAGACGGAGGATGACAAGGGGAAAAGGGGAGGTGATCGAGAAAGAGGGAGGAGACCTGATAAGGGAGGAGATCAAGACAGGAGGAGAACCCCGGGTGAAAGCAAGTCTCACGATAAGAAAGACAGGAAGTGGGACAGAGTGGATCCCGGCTCCACAAAAAAATCGTCGAGATCAAAACCGCGAAGAAGTCCAACGCGAGAGGAGAAAAAAGAGGAGAAAAGTTCGAGAGCTCCAAGTCGCTCGCCGAGCAAATCACCTGCAAAAAAGTCGACAAAGGACATCTCTCCAAAAAGATACGCAGAAGTGTCTCCTCGCAGGTCCTCTGGAGTACCTGGAAAAAAATCGAAGGACCCCTCTCCAAGACGGGGTGACCCAGAAAAGGGGAGATCCCCTGCAAGAACCTCAGATTTATCTCCAGGACCTCCCCAGAAAAAAGTGTCAGGATCCTCCCCAAAACGAACCCCATCTCGAACACTCCATACAACCGACACATCTCCAAGAAGATCCTCTGTCGCCTCCACATCCTCCAAACGTTCAGATAAGCAACCAGATGGAGACAGAGAACGAAGACGCGACAGCCGCCAGATTTCCCGCCCCTCCTCCAAAATCCACGACGGTCCCCCCGGACTCCACGTCCGAGACACCAAAGAAAAGGACACAGACAAATGGCGAGTGAGCCCCTCCAAAAAGCCTTCCAGCACCACCGAAAAACGTTCCAAACGCAGTGACCCCGACATCCCCATAAAAATCAAGCCCCCTCCCGTCCGCGCCAGACCCACCGCCCCCCGAGCGGCATCAATCGTAAACCTCAACGACCTCGACGAATCCCAAATGACAGAAGACGCCCTCCGCGACTCCGCCGCAGGCATGCGACTCCTCCAACTCTGCCAAATGGGGGAATGGTACGGCGTCGATGGTCACCTTCGCTATTTCGAAAAGCGCGTTCAAACTGGCGCCATCACAAACCCAGATCCACTCGCCGGCCTCAAAGATGAAAAAACTGGGTGGACACCTGTCATGTATGCGGTTCGAGACAGCAAAACTCCAATGATCGAAAGAATGCTGGACCTCGGCTGCGGAATAGACGACACAAATTCTGATGGCCTCACTCCCATTCACGTGGGCGCCCAAACAGCCAGAGAAGATGTGATCCGGTACCTGATGGAAAATGGGGCGGATCCTTTGGTAAAAACTGAGAAGGGCCAGAACATTCTTCATGTGGCCGCCTCCAGAAAATCTGGGAATACCGCGGCCATCGTGAAAACTCTTTTGGAAGTGGTGCCAAAGGAGGCGCGCCTCGAAAGAGACTCCAACGGCGACATTCCTTTGTTCATCGCCACAAGAAATGGGATGCGACTCGCGTGCCAAGAATTGCTCCAAGATTTGGCGCAAGAGCAGTTGACGATGAGAGGACCTCCGCCATTGGAGGATACGCCTTTAATTATGGCGTCAAGGAATAAAGACGTGGAAACAATTAGGATTCTGACAGATGCGGGGGCGGACGTAAATAAAACAAATGGTCAGGGCCAGACTCCTCTCCATATTGCGGCGGAGGTGGGGGATGAGAATTTATGCAAATTTTTCTACCTCTGCAAAGCCAATCCCCACCTGACCGACAATGAAGACAGGTCGCCAATCTTCCTGGCGGCGATGAATGGAAACACTCAATTGGTCGATTTGTTGGCGGATAAGTTTAAAGTGAGTGTTTTCGAGAGGGCGAGAGATGGGAGCACCCTAATGCACATTGCAAGTCTTCATGGCCATCCGGAAACTGCAATGGCCCTCTTCCGGAAGGGGGTCCCCCTCCAAATGCCCAATAAAATGGGGGCTCGCAGCATCCACATAGCAGCTCGCAACGGTCACCATGGAATGATCGCAAAACTGTTAGAAAAAGGCGAAAAAGTGGATGCCGTCACGAACGACAACTTCACAGCGCTCCACATCGCTGTCGAAGCGGTCAAACCAAATGTCGTCGAGACTCTTCTCGGCTACGGTGCCCAAGTTCATGTGAAAGGCGGGAAAGATCAGGAGACACCTTTACACATCGCAGCGAGAGTGGAAAGCGGAGAAAAGTGTGCCGCCATGCTTCTAAAATCAGGGGCGGAGCCTAATATCACCATGGAGAATGGGGAGTCGCCTCTCCAAGTGGCGTCGAGATGTGGGCGTCTAAAAATTGTCGAAATTTTGCTTCGCGAGAAGGCGAATCCTCAACAGAAAGCGAAGGATGGTGACACCGCCCTCCATTTCGCTTGTCGCTATGGTCACTATCGAGTAGTGAAGGCGCTGCTGGATTATGTGAGGGACACAAAAGGGGCGAGTGAATGCACCCTATTTATTAATATGGTCACCACCAAAGGAGAAAGCGCGCTTCATTACGCGGCCAGGTTGAATGAACAGAGGATCAAAATTATGGACGTGGAGTTGGACATGAAGAAGGAGGAAATTGGGAGGAACATTGTGAAGCTCTTGTTGGATGGAGGGGCTTCAGTGAGTAGATTGACGAAGGAGGTGAATGAGTCGTGTTTCCATTACGCGTGCAAAGAGGGGAACAATGAGATTTTGAAGGAGATGCTGACCAGACTGGGGGCGGTGGAGTGCCAAAGGGCGTTAAATAGACAGAGCAATAAGGGGTGGAGTCCGCTGCTAATCGCGTGTCGCCGAGGTCATACGGCGGTGGTGAAGACGTTGCTCGAGTTTAATGCGAGGGTGGACGTTTTTGATACTGAGGGGAGGAGTGGGTTACACTTGGCGGCGGAGAATGGGTACCAGGAAATTTGCGGGATCCTGTTGGAACATAAGGCGTTCATCAATGCGAAGTCGAGAGTGGGGATGACAGCGCTTCATTTGGCGGCGACAAAGGGATTTACGAAGTTTTGTCTGTTTTTGATTCAAGAGCATGGCGCGGCTGTGGATGCGTTGACGCTGAAGAAACAGACGCCGCTGCATTTGGCGGCGGAGAGTGGGCAAATTGAGATTTGTAGGGTGCTTATGGCACTGACAGCGAATCCGGATGCGACGGATGACAAGGGCCAAAAGCCGATTCATTTGGCGGCGCAGCATAATCATGCGGAGGTGATCAAATTGTTTTTGAAGCATAGTCCTCAACTTGGACAGAGTTTTACGAAGGATGGGAGCACCTGTGCGCATCTGGCGGCGATGCAGGGGTCGATTGCGGTGTTGGAGGAATTGATGAAGTTTGATAAGCAGGGGGTTATCAATGCGAGGAATAGGAGTACTGATGCGACAGCTTTGCAGTTGGCGGCGGAAGGGGGGCATGCGGAGTTGGTGAAGACGTTGCTGGATGCGGGGGCTAGTGCGAGTGATGAAAATAGACAGGGATATACGGCGGCTCATCTGGCGGCGAAGAATGGTCATATGAATGTTCTGGAGGCGTTGAGAAACGCGCAGGAAGATAGTATCAATATTACCAGTAGGAAATTGGGGATGAGTGCGTTGCATATTGCGGCGTTTTATGGGCAGACAGAAACTGTTCGAGATTTACTCCAATATATTCCTGCCACTTCTGTGACAGATCCTCCAATCTCTTTGGCGACAGCGTTTATCAAAGAGCTGGGCACTGAATCAGGCCTGACGCCATTACATATGGCGGCATATTCTGGAGAGGAGAACGTTGTCAGGCTTCTCCTCAATTTTGAAGGCGTTCAGGTTGACGCCCCCACTGCAAATTTTGGATTTAATCCACTCCACCTGGCTTGCGGTGGAGGTCACACAAGTGTTGTCGGTCTTTTGCTCAGCAGGAGTTCCGAACTGCTCGAGAGTAAAGACGCAAGTGGAAAGGCAAGTTTGCACATTGCCGCCTCCATGGGTCATAAACAAATGGTGGAAGTGCTTCTTGGTCAAGGCGCAGAAATTGATGCGATCGATAAGGAACTGTGGACACCTCTGATAAGCGCTGCTCAAGCAGGGCATTTGGAAGTGGTGAAGCTTCTTGTAGAAAGTGGCGCCAGTCCTTTGGCAAAAACTTCAAAAGGCCAGAGTGCCATTTGGTTTGCAGCTGCAGAAAATAATACGGACGTTTTGAGTTATCTGATGAAAAAGGAGCATGACACTTATGGCCTTCTCGAGGATAAGGATTTCGTTTACAACTTAACTGTCTGCGGGAAAAACATTGATAATGAGCCTATCGACGAGTTCGTCTTAAGTTCCCCTGCGCCTGTGGAAGTCGCCGCAAAAATGTCCTCATTCCTTGTCTTCGTCTCCACAAAAGAGAAAGAGCGCGCTAAGGACCTCATCGCCGCCTCCGAGCACTGCTCCGCCATGGCCACCGAACTACTCGCCTTGGCCGCAGGCACCGAAACCGCCTCAAAGGTCTTAGGCGCCGTCGACCGCAAAAACATCGAATTCATCGACGTCCTCATCGAATGCGAGCAAAAAGAAGTTGTCGCCCACACAGTTGTCCAACGTTACCTCCAAGAAATCTGGGTCGGGCGCCTAGTCGAATGGGCGGACTGGCAGCTTCTTATCGTCTTCCTCCTCTGCGTCCTCATTCCCCCCGTGTGGGTCACAATGTCGATGCCATTCGGCCCCTCCTACAATAAAATCCCAATAGTCCGATTCATGTCCTACCTCACCTCCCACATCCACCTCATGACCCTCCTCTCCTTGACCGCAGCGACACCTATCGTCCCCGTCCTTCCCATCCGTTCCGAACTTGCCCCCCTCTGGTTCGAATATCTTCTCGCCGCTTGGATCACCGGTTTGCTTATCGCTGAGATAACCAATCCCTCCGATTATTCTGGCCTCGGATTATTCCGAATTTGTGTCCTCGTCTTCGCCTTCATGGGAATGCTTGTCCATTTCACTATCTTCTTCGTCGACAAGGAAGACCTCGGCACTGTTCTCTACATTCGCGACCAACTCTACGGCCTCGCCATTTTATCCGCTTGCATCCAAATCCTCGATTTCCTCTCATTCCACTACCTGTTCGGACCTTGGGCGATTATCATCGGGAACCTGATGAAGGACCTTGCCAGGTTCCTTGCGGTTCTGGCAATATTCATGATTGGCTTCTCGTTGGTCATGGTGTCCCTCAATCATCCGATTCATGAGAGGCGAGAGAAAGCTGCCGGTGAATCGGTGCCGAGTTCATTGACAGGCGGAAACGACTCTGGGATTTTGCTGACGCCAATTGACGCCTTCGAAATGCTCTTCTTCGCGATGTTTGGATTGGCGGATTGGAACGATTTGAAAATTGAAGTTTTGGGGCAACCTGCATGGACGATTGTACTGTTCAAAATATTTTTGGCTGTTTATCTCTTAGTTTCTGTGATCGTGCTTATCAACTTGCTTATCGCCATGATGAGCGATACTTATCAGAGGATTGAACAGCAGTCGGATATCGAGTGGAAGTATGGCTTGGCAAAATTGATAAGAAATATGCAGACAACGACGGCGACTGCGAGTCCACTAAACTTATTTGTGGATTGGGGCACATGGCTTTACAAACGGATAAAAATTGCGAGACAGCCAAAAAATAAATTGAAGTGGGGTCAAGGTCCTGGAGGAATGGAAGAACTGGATGGACCTGCAGGACCTGGAGGTGGAGGGACGATGGAACAGGAGAAGAAGGAGGAGACAAAAAAGAAAGAAGCAGGTGCTCCGGTAAATATTGATGTGAAAGCGAAATGGAAAACTGCGATGAAAGCTAATGTGAGCAAAGGATCGGATGCTCATATGAAATTAAGTTTGAATCAGTTGGCGCCACAAGGTTTAGGCGATGGAATGGAGGATAGTCAGATGAGTACTGGGCAACAGAATAGATTGGAGAATGTGACAGACTGGAAGATAATTTCGAAGAAGTATTATACATTAATGGGAAAAGAGGAGCCGGTGGAGGAGAAGGAGGGTGGGGATAAGAGTGGGTCCAGACAAATTTCCAGTAGTCAGATGGGGAGTTCGATGATGTTGGCGTCGAAGCAGAATTTATAAAATAAAATAATGAGTTAGCTGACAAAACAAAATTTTACCTTTAATTATAAATAATTAATGGTTCATCGTATTTATGGAGTTTTCCAGTTTTAATTTTAAGTAGAGATGATAATTCTAAAATTAAAATACACACGAGCTAATAATCTTAAAATATTTATAAATAAAGCAGAATTTCAACCAAAACTTTTCCTATTGCTTTTTTATCTATAATTTTCTAGATACTAGTCCACAGTGACAAACCTAATTTAAAATGAATGTACACTTAACTTCTCCGGATAATTAGTTATGTGGCTGACTACACGGCCAATATATCTGTACAAATATTAGCTAGTTTCACGTTCATTTGAGAAGTCCTCATGAATTTAATGAATAGCGACACACAATTTTTTGCGCCTGAGGATATCTACTTGTTAGTCTGGAATATGTAGTGTTTTGTCCCTTTTCAAAATAATGCTGAAAGACAGGCTTTTTCTGGTAAATGAGCAAAGTCTACATGTCGCTCAGAGCGAAACTGTCTACACTGACTTTCCCCGTGTGTGTCGGTGTAAATACCCGTGTACCAAATCTCATTTTATTTAGGTTCTCAGCTTTTTCCCCTCCCAAAATTAAATCCAATCGAATCCACAATGCAAGCTAAAAAATATATATCGGAAATGGCACCAGCAACGTCCTGTATTAGCCTCTAAAGCTTTGAGCCAGAGCGAAACCTCAAATTGAACGTGCACTTTGGTGGAAATGTTGAAATTGGAAACCAAAAGTCAACATTGACAATCCAGTCGAAAACGTCATCAGAGAAGGCATTTGCACCGGAGAAAGTAGAAACGGCTTTTCTCTCTATATGTATATCTATTATGC
>JAQIXW010002518.1:0-15252 GCA_034700685.1 Willowsia buskii | reverse complement strand
TTGATAACAGTAGCATCATAGTTAAGTTTACACCGCTTACATCAATTTTTGATGCAGGAATTTCTAAAGGTTCTAATGCGTCGTTTTTATCCATCTTGGTTAATAAACTGGCATCCCGATTTGACTCCTTATATATTTTTGAAGAAGATGTAAGCCGATGGGATTGGAAAGAAAATGGAACATGCATTCTATTTGACATCATATCAAAACACTGCTCGAATTCTGGCAAAAATGTGACTATTACAGTGTACACGGAGAGTTCTGATTACTCAGAAATTGTTCTTTTCGTGAATAAAATTGCAAATGCAAATAAGTTATATCCAAATTTAATTAATCAAATTATTCTGCCACCTATTAAAAATGACAGTGAAGTTATATTGAAAATTCGGAATATGCTAAACCAGCCTACATCTAAGGTTCAGGTACTAGTGGGATACATGTTGGCAATAGAAGCATGCTCAGGATTACAACATGAATTTCATGAACCTGAAATAATGGAAACCATTTTACAAAATGTGGATGTAATATACTTTTCCTATTTTCCTGGCACCATTTCAAAACGTGGTTACCGATTTGGTGTAGACCGAGTCCTCTCTCAGGTTACCACACGGTTTGAAAATTGCAAACGCAGGGTGCTTAGCAGCACATCCTCAAGAGTTTCAGTTGGCTTTCAGACAGGATATCCGGACTCTTTGGCATCGAGAAAGGATGACTACGTGTCTTTGGCCATTTTCTGGAAAGAAATGACCTTGTGGGCTGAGAGAGCAGACACAACAGTAAAGAAATGACAAATGCAATAATCTTTTTCCAAATATTTTTCATTGCTGAGTATACAGTTTATATGAGTATTAATTAAATTACCAGGTAGTACTTTTTGAGGCATTTGAGCCCCTTCAAAAGGACAATGCTGAGGCATTCTTTGGCCATTCCATGGGTTGGTGGAGATTTCAAACAAATCTAGGCTTATCAAACGATTTTGTAATTGAAGAGAAAAGAGTTGGTAAGTCCGACAAGAGTTGCACCATTCATACAAATATATGCATATGCCTTTAAATTGGCTCTATTTCATTTCTTTACTCTTTCTAAGTTGCTTTGGAAAGGTTTCGCAAGTCAAACGAAAAACAATATGAAGAACGCCAGGAATATTGGTTAACCGCTTTGATTTCGACTATTGCATCCCTCTCCGTTGTGATTTCAATTTTTTTTATCATAAAACAATACAGAAGAAAAATGCACAAAGGGGACCTAAGTCACCTGCCAAAAATTGAAGCTTCCAACAGTGATATCATAGTTCTAAAAGCAAGCGCATTTGCCAAAGAAACCAGCACTCTAATCGGCGTCGGAAACTTTGGAACCGTTTATAAATGTTTCATGCCACGTTTCCAAGCTGATGTTGCCATTAAAACTGTGTCTCCAGATGAATACTCCGATTCATACATGGGAAACTCTGTGAAAAGCCTTTTATCAGAAATCAAGGTCATGAGCTCTATTGGAGACCATGAAAATATATTGCGGTTATTGGGAGTTTGTCAAGAGAATGGCTTGTTTATTGTCACAGAGTATTGTGAAAATGGAAGTTTGCTTACTTATTTGCGATATTTGTCAGCTAAAAAGCATGTTCTTCCTGCTTATGAGCTACTTCAATACTGTGCAGAAATCGCGAATGGTATGCAGTTTCTTGAAGAGAACAGTGTGATTCATGGTGACTTATCGGCTAGAAATGTATTACTGGACGGACATAAAACATGTAAAATTAGTGACTTTGGATTATCCCGACAAATGGAAGCATATGAAAAGTATGTGAAGAAAGGAGAGGAGCCTCTTCCATGGAGATGGATGGCTATTGAGTCGCTGACAAGGTTGGAGTTTAGTGCCAAGTCGGATGTGTGGTCTATGGGAGTCACATTTTGGGAAGTGTTTACAATGGGAAAACTCCCATTTCCGGAAATGGCATGGGATGGAGCATTCTGTGACAGGGTTTTAGAGGGGCTACGATTAGGGAGACCAGAATTTGCTACTGAGAAAATGTGAGTAGTTTAAATTAAGTAAATGTGAAATTTATTGTTAAGTAAATTGCTATATTATACTTATCTTAAATAGGTACAATATGATGTTGTCGTGCTGGGAACCCAACAGTAAATTGAGACCATCTTCTAAAGAAGTAGCCAGCGTATTAAATGAGCTCAAGTCAATTGAATACATTAATGTATGACTTTTAAATCTAGTCTTCAGTTTCGTAATTATAAGAACTTATTTAATATAAGTTAACACTATATAGTTCACTGTTGATTTTTTAATTTTTCGTGTTAATGAGCCATGGTAATACAAAAGAATTGTACTAAACTGTTCCATTAAAAGGATACCAGTTGCGATCATTACAAGCAGTAAATAAATTGCACATAAGGGGCTAATATGTTTACCAGGTATAGGAGCAACACTTGCTGGTGAGTTTTTAAGTTGGCCAATACGCATTTTGTATGCTGCCATGCGAGATTCAACAGTGACATTAAAATCGGTTTTCAACATTTCAGTAGCTCTTCGTGCGTAATACTTTCTTTTTAAATCAAATATTTCTGATAATAACTTTTCATATAGTCCACTTTCATAATATTTTGCTAAGAGTTCGGAAAAGAATGGATAAAATATGTTTCGAGAAACGTACCAAGGTGATATCATAACAAACGTAGGGATAATTTTAGCCTGTGAAATCTTACCAATATTTGGAGTCCTACGTAATATTTTTGAAATAAGATCAATTATGTCTTGACTACCAATTAGGGCAACTCCATATTTTCTCGTCAAGTAGTAGTTTCTTTGAGAAAGCCCGGTGCTTTCGAGACTTGCTGAGAATTGAAAGTTTACTACAATGTCTTTGAGAAGACTGACAATATTAGGATTATACCAAACAATCGCGTGATTCGCAGTTGAACTTTCTTTTGTAAATATTTTCATGACGTGGCAAAGAAACTCACTCTGAGAAGAAGAAACTCCTGTATTTTGTTGACCATGAACTTGATCTACTAAGCCAACTTTCAGATAAGATAATTTACTTAGGTCCTCAACAGTTTTTGGGAACTCCGGGGACATGCCTTTAGCTAAGAAGGAGTAGATGTGCCCCTTGTAGGCCTGACTAACGGTAAATATCATAATAGCCCATAAAATTAAGTCGAACTTTACCAGCACAGAGGCGGGTCTGCTAAAGGTAGACATGATGCTTTGCTCTAAAGTTATTGCAACTATACTTAATAAAATTTGAAAACAGTATTTACAACCCGAAATAACTACTAAAACGGCAAAAACAAAGCTACCTGAGAGAAATATAAATCCCCAAGTCCATTTATCAAACGGCAACACAAACCTATAAGCATAGTACTCAGAATCCTGGGCCAACATTATGAAGTGTAACGATTCAAAGTTTACAGCATGTGGTACCCATTCTCCATAGTGGTTACTTGTGCTACTTGCTTTGTTAAAACTTTCACTATTCACATAATATCTGTATTTTATGAATCCAATCTTAACTGGAGCTTTGCCGAAATAATTTAACGGTTTTGAGTATGAGTAATTGAGGGATTGTGATAGGATTTTAATAATACACAATCTTGTTAAGTGTAAAACAGTAGAAGTGGTTTTAAATATTTGCGTTTTATCATATACGTCACAGAGAGTGTTTTTATTCTCTGTGAAAAGTACATCCTTATTTTGTCCAGCGTCTACATAATATCCGTTAAAATTAGAAGTACGTTTCACCCAAATTTGTGTGATGTGGGACAAACTTATAAGTTGCTTATCAGTCACACGGTGTTCCATAAACGAACTTAAACCGTCTTCACAACATATGCATGGCATATAGACTTCATAATATGCGATGACTAGTAAAGAAACTCCGGTGAAAGTTGCTTTGGGCAGGTCAGTACAAAAGAATTGTTGTCGTTGAATCACGTTTTCCTGTTCTGAGCTAATATAGTTCTCAAAAAACAAAGTGAAGTCTGAGCTTTGTATCATGGAAATCAGCAAATTATCGGTGTATCCAGATTTATCAAACAGGTATGACGTAAGAATGCAGCGAGAACGAGGTTGGAATAATTGAGGACTACTTTCTGTAGTTTGATTGTCGATTTTGAATGATTGTAAAGTTATGGATACTGATACCTCATGATAGGGTTGACGAGTTAAAGTTAACAGCAATCTCAACGAATTTGTTAGCGAGTAGAAATGGGATTTATGTATAATAAACTTAAAATGGCAGTTGGTAAACAAGGCAACCATCTGCCTTACTGTTTTGCTCATTTCAAAATTTTTCTCATGATAAAAAGTACCGAGAGACATTACTCCATTGAAAGAAATATTTAAAACGAGAAATGGAATAATATTTTTCATTTTTGAATTTTTACAATCGTAAACTTATTTAAGTGTTATGTACGGTGACATAAAATTTATTATCAAAAGTTTCTTAAGCTACTAACTTTCCAAACAATTATCCTTTAGTCAAGTGCATCGGAATCGTAACAAATGTATCAATTTTCAGAGAACTGTACTGTAACTGTCATTACTCTTGTCTGAGGCATAGTCAAGGAATATAAGGTTAAAGGGTTTTGTCATACAAAGAGTTTTTATATAACAGATTAGCTTGTTTAGAGGAATTGTTATACATCCACCTGAAATTATAAAAAGAGCCATTATTAATTGTAATAAAAATTCTGAAATGTTCTAGGTATGTTAAAAAAGGACCAGTAGTGGGCTTGTAGACGTATTCATGGATACTAGGCACAATTGCCATGATAATTTCTTTCGAATAATTGCGTCGTGTAGGTGGCTAGATAACAATGGCAATTTAAGATGTTTAATGGTTATTAATGTTAACTTAATTAATGGTTTTAAAATAGTATGCAATAAAAAAGTATTGTACATTTTGTACACAATTGAGAAGCAATAGTAGCTTTATTTCATCTTTAATTTCTGGTAAGACATATACACATATGCGATATGCGCATCTGCTGTATCAAAATGGCATCAAATTATTCAGGTTCATAAAATCTGGCAGTTAGGTTCATATTTTAAGGAGTTTTGGTTCATGTTGCAAGAAAATAGCAAAATGGTGACGATTCCTTTGTTTTATGGAGCTAAGTCATTTATTGAAGTTTTAATTTATTCTATCCTATCCTTCAATACCTACCTACCTAATACCTACCAATATATAATACCTACACACATAAATATTATCCGATCACTTGTGCTTCTCCATTACTCTCTTTCATTTGAGGAAGAGAACTTGTCACTGAAGCATCAAAATGGCAGTAGCAGAGAGTGATTCTGAGTTTGAACGTGTTAAGTTAGTTCCCAGAAAACGAATGACCTGGGATAAGATAGATATTTCTAAGGACTATTGCTGCAGTAAAAAGTAACGGAGCAGACTTATCTACAGCAGAGGTGAAGGCACTCACCAGTCATTCACGTCATGAGACATGGAAAAGTTTTCAGGATTACGTCCAAAGTGAAGCAGAAGTCTACCGCATTTCGTTTTCACATGCAGCTTATGCACCAGAGTTAACTTGTACTTGCTCAGACTACATGAAAAATTATTTTTGTAAGTACTGCATTGGAATCGCGGTTGAATTAGATAAGTACACTTTACCTCCAGAGGCACGCAGTGGTGGACTAGATGCCAAACGACCACGTGGCCGTCCGAAAAAAAATTCAGGCTTATGAACATGAATAAACAATTGTAAAATTAATAGTTTAGTTTAGTTTTAGTTTAGTTTAGTTTTAGTAGTCACTAGTTTTCAAATAAAATTTCAATAAATGACTTAGCTCCATAAAACAAAGGAATCGTCACCATTTTGCTATTTTCTTGCAACATGAACCAAAACTCCTTAAAATATGAACCTAACTGCCAGATTTTATGAACCTAAAAACCTTTTTGCCTATCAAAATACATGGACTTTAACTCGCTATCAAATACAAATTACCATGCTAACGCACAATTACTGAAAACCACCGCTACTGTTACATTTTCATTACAGGTTTCTTTTTTATTGAACAATCAAAGATGGCAAGAACTTATCAGCACGTTTGTACGCGGTTTTCTCAACACTATGGAATAAGATGGTCTGGAAATGGGGATTTTACCGGTATAAAATTTGCAATTGAATGTTTGTGTTTTCTTAGCACACAACGTAGTCGATCGTTTTGCTCAACTGCAAAAACACAGGCTGCAATCGCTATAAGAATAAAACAAACATACACGAGCGGTTCCATGACTTTTTTACTTAAAGGTTTTACTGACTCATTAAATTTTGTAGAACTTAATATGTCAATCCTAGCCCTGTTTACTCCTGGTCCTATTTTGAACTTCTTTTCGATGATATATTTCATATAATTTAAGTACAAACTTCGCTCCAGTTCCACACTGTGAGATTGCAATTTCCCATATATACCACTTTCTACGTATTGAGCCAACGAGTTCAGAAATATGGAATAAAAAAAGTTTCTAGACACTTCCCAAGGCTTGATAAGCATATATCCACGGATTGGTCGTGGCTTTGATACAACGTTTTTAGGTATAAATGTACTAATAAGTAATCCAAGTGGATCAAGCCTTTCTAGATAGTCAACGAACCCAATATTGGTCCCATCCATTTTCGATGATACTAAAGTTACATTTGCAAAGTGGCTTTTATTATAGTTTTTTGCGTATAATTCTTCTGTCACGTTAATTATAGTATTATCATACCACATGACAGACTTGTTCAATTTTCCATATTCTTTCCCATACCACCCAGGAAGGTTCTCTAGAAATTCTTGCTGCAAAACAGAATAATCTTCAATCTGAGACGACGCGGAAGCTAGAGTAAACTTTGGATGTGGCAAATCAACAAATTCGGTCAAAGATTTAGGAAAATTTGGCTCCATGCTTCGCGCAATAAACGAATATATTTTCCCCTTGTAAGCTTGAGTCAGTACAAATATCATTAAATACCAAACAAGAAAAATACTGGGTGCAATCTCTGAACCGGATATAAGTCGTTGACGAAACTTCTTTGAAACTGTCTGATCTAAAGAACTTCTCACAATGGAACTAAATATTTGCATGGGTTCTGAAAAACTTGTAATTGAATTTATCGACAGAAACACAGCAATACCAGAAAATAAGGTTAAAACCCATGTGATAAGGTCAAACGGATAAATAAGTTTTGACACACTAAAGCCTGGAGTCGGTAGAACACTGCTAAAATAAAATGGTTTGTAGACGACACCGTATGGAATCCATTCATATCGTTCAATTTTTTGGTCTCTTCTTGCAATGTAGTTTTCCTCACTTACAAACACTTCCATGCCAGCATAACCTAAAGCGAATGGGATACTTCCCAAAAAATGTCTTGTGTAAACGTATGTGTAGTTTAGCTTTTTTGACAGAATTTGATGAACACAAATTCCTTCATCAGGACGAGTACCCCAGCGAATTTTAACCTTAGGTATTCCTGCAAACCCATTACAGATTATTCTTAATGAGTGCGTTTTTACAAATGGTTCCCAATCAGTTTCGATATAGCCACGATTAAGGTTTTTCTGATTAAGATTTATCCATATGAATTGCAATGCTGGAAAGTTTATATCTTTTAGCTGAAGACTGATAGAAATTGGGTTTTCGTGTTGAATACATACTAAACAAGGCATGTAAACTCTTTTAAGCGACTCGATTTCAATTATCAATCCTAAAGAAACCGAAAATGGCAAATGAGTTAGCAAAAATGTTTTCTTATCCTTCCATTCGTTTTCATTGTCGGCATCCTCAAAAAGTATTATGTGATCTGGTTTTTCACCTACAAATTCAGAGTGTGTTAATCGATGTGATAGCTCAATGTTATTCCGTCCATGTTGATTGACCATGTACCAATGTAAAAAGCATAGTGAATGCTTTCTGGAAATATGATGATTTTTTGATTTGAAGGAACCTTCAATGGACTCGATAGAAATTGATGCTCGATTGGTAAGGAAGTCAGTGACACTTTGATGTACTGGGTAATGCTGTTTAAACAAAAGTGGATATTGATACCCGAGGAAAAATTTGAAATGACAGGTTTCGAAAATGATTAGAAGTTGTTTCACTTCTTTACTTATTTTTGGAATTTCGTACAAGTCATCTGAGATATTTGCTTTTCCTTTCCCACACATCAAGATGAACACGCAAAATACTTCCAAGTTTTGCATACTGATCTCCTTATTTAATAGTTAATGGATGTACAATTTTGTTTCTTAAGATTGAATATTTTGACATCTTTCTGAGAACTGTTTGATTTCTAGATATGCGTACTTTTTTGTGTCAGTAGCAAATTGCCACTTACTTAGCGCATGGTTTACATGTGAAATTTATCATGTACTAGTTTCATGATACTGCTATTTTCAAAATGTTCTTATGTATTGTAGTCAAATTATTATTTTTATAAACAAGCAAACAAAAGGATCAATTGTATTCGCGATTAAATTATAATCGTGTTTACTTTGCTTAAGTGTAGACACATTAATCACATGTTGCTGTGCGGTAAAGTGTGCGTTCTTTCAAGTTAGAACTATTATTTGGGAATACGGCACACTAGGCAAGGTAACACCAGGATGCATTTAAATTTGAACCCACAATTGTTGTGCTTATTTTTAATATGCAATCATAAGACTGCTTTAATTAAAAATAGTTACAATGAAAGCACGCTTTAAACTAAATAAAGCCTCTTGTAATATAGACCCATAAAGAAAAGATAACCGTCTGTCTTCAAGTTGCTCGTTGCATTTTGACATTAATAAAAACTTTGTTTAATCCAGAAATTTAATGTATCAAAAAATTGGCGCCATCGCATATTTGGTTCCTGGCTGTAAGGATTTGTCAATTATAAAACTTGGGTGTGTGTTGATTTGTTGTCAGCATTCAAGGTTTTAATGAACTGTATAAACGCATAACAATTTTGACACGAGGCTAATTCTGAATCACCTTTAATAGCATAAATACCCATATAGGTAGTTAATTCAAGGATTCACACGTTTCGTGAAGCTTTTCATAACAAAATAATTTATAATAATAATGTTATTAAATTGTTAATAATAAAATGTTTTACACGCTTTTGTAAATAAATTTGCTAACAAAAAAGAGCCAAAGCAAATACATTAAATTCCAGATATTAGCAATAAGAATAGCTCGTATTTACGGCAGTCAACAGATACATACATAATAATATGTATAGTTGTCAAATAGTCTCCTAATCGATCTCGTTTACCCTGCATTTACGAAAGAATTTACTTCTCCATTTAAACTTTTATTCAGAGACTTTCACGAAAGAAGTTGGCAGTGGGCTTTACTGATAAGTAACTACGAATTAAAGAGATATCACAAGTTTTAATTAAATTGCTTGCTTTTAATAAAAACAAAAATGTATCAATATCTACGAAATTTCAATTGCACCTTCATCATTTATTTTTCAAACTATTTTGCAATTCCTAAATATTCCTATTCCCGAGTATGACGCACATTGTTGAATACAAAAACAAATATGCAAAGGAACTCAATTTAATGACGAAGCCAAATTTCATATGATATGCATGGCTAAGAATTTAACAAGTTCAATTGCAATCATAGTTTTGATTACTCAGGAAACGATTAACCGTTAGATTAGTTTGCAATGTTAGTTCTATAAGGGAAAAATCAAATTGAAGTATTTACTTTGCGAAACAAACGCATTGTTTATTAAAAATCAATCTAAAAATGATTACTTTACATGACTCTAGTGGGCTCCAGTTTAGTTTGAAAATGGCAAGAATCTGTTGTTGAGTTCGCTCATTTCATTTTGTTATTTATGGCATTAAAATATCTACTACCCAGATTCAAACACATTTTGTATGATTGCACGTAATAAAAATTCATCCACCTAGTATACACTCATAACTTGAACTACCACAATGTTCAGTAATAAATTACGTCTAATGATATCAGCCTTAGTAAATCTAGGAGCAAAACTGGGTGCTTTCCCTTTTAAATTTGAAAAGCACACATTCAAAATATCAGCCTCATCAGACCCTAACATCTCTACAAAGATCCTAGTTAACTATATCCTTCTACTTATGTGGGCAATCATAGTGATAATCTACGAAATAAAGGCTCATGCTCAAGAAAGCATTAACACAAATTTTCTCTCCGTGTTTTATTTTCTCTTTGCTCTAATTGTGTGTATAGTTTTTATAATAGTTTACTTGAATCCCAACGACCTTTTAATCTTTTGTAATGGAACGTTTGGTTTAATTCAGTACTTACACGGTAAGCATATAATTATGATAACATCAGTATTGAAATATAAATTTATTGTAAATACTTGCATAGATAATTGAATTTGTCCAAATTATTTAATTCTTGCTTTTGAACAGAGAGGTATTTGACGAGGTTTGAACCCAATCATGATCAACTTAATTGGATAATAGATGCAATGATTTGCTCTTGTTCGATTGGCTATTTAATTAGCAACGTGCTAATCTTTTTCTATTCATTATATTATCCAAGAGATGCAATATTCATTGGTCAATTGATACCATTGCAGTATTCCCAAAATATCCCAATATGTGTATTAACTTCTTTGTTTCACGGATATGCAATGCTTATCATCGAGTTCAACATAGCCTTAATAGCAAACATAATCATGATATATTTGTTTTACACAACTGTTATCCTGACGAGGGAGCTAATGTTTGGACAAAAGCATTACAGAGGGATTGATTCATTAAGAAATCTAAACAATTTAAGAATTGTGTACAGATCCTTTCAAGTTCTACATGAAAATGCGATATGTATTTTTGGTCCATTTGTTACAATATTTTATGCATTGTTCACTGTGCTGCCAACGCTATGTAATTTTGTGTTGATTCGCTACTGGGAGGGTTTATTTGTGCTCGTAAAATGTTTGGTAATTATAAGTTGTATTTTATGTACAAGCTTCTGGATTCTTGTTTTGCAAGTAGGTAAGTATTTTCATGTCAGAGGGCAAAAGACTTTAAACTCGTGGGCGAGACAAACTTGTAAGTTAAAAAGGATGGAAGCAAATGTTATGAGAAGGTTTACGAAAAGCTGTAGACTCATTTTGATAAAGCATGGGAATGTTTTGGAGCTGGGAAGGATGACACAGTTTATTTATGTAAAAAACGTAATCTGGGGGACATTAAAGGCCTTGTTAACAGTAAGCCGATAAATTTAGAGACAACTGTTAGAATATAAAACTTTAAAACTGTATTTTGCATTAAATACTGATTTGAGCTGTTTTCATGTTTCTACAAAACGTGCATAATTTCAATAAATTCTTACCTGATATGTATCTATTGTTTGGTATAACGATTTTCGTATAAAACCAAATCAGCTTTGATTTAATTTAAATATATACTAGTTTCATGAAATATAAAATGCAATAGCTGAGCACATTTTATTACTGTTCCTTTAACCTATCTTTCCCCATTTTCTGGCATGTGTCGCAACAAAACAATTATCATTACTGCACGACAGTTGTTTTTAGAAATCCTGGGATCCTGAATGTTATTTCAAAGTCGGCAGTGCAACTAACATTGATTTCATTCAAGTACATTCAATCTTTTCAAATATATTTTTCCTTCTGCAATGAACCTTTGCACTATAAAACTGTCATAATATATTATTAACAAATTATGGTTTAAAATAAAAATGTGAAAGGGTCCTAGTCCCAAGGTTCAAGTGTTGCCCACGCATTCTATTCTTTTGTTACATGACTGAAACTGAAGAAGTCAGTCACACAACTAATTTTATTTTGTTAGAATGTCACAAATTATTGCGAGTAGAGATAATGCCGATATCATTGATTTACTGAATATTCAACGTATAAGTTGGTCTCTCTTAAAATTGGATAGATCAGCAAAGCCTGGAATGATAACAGAGGCTTAGTCTCCCATCCAGATGTCAAGTGCAAAATTTTTCCACAAAATTGTCATCATCAAGAATTATTGACAGGTTATCATGATAATGATAATGTGCATCGATTCCACATATTGTATTTGCTAAAAACACCTTGCATATAAAAAGGATTTGCACACGGCACTTCACTCTCAGTGAACTGTGAACTACGCCGTTGGAAGAAGTAGACAAGGTCGGCAAGTCCAATTTTGCACACGACCCATCCCAGCATTCTCTCCTCAAATAGGTTTGTTTTAAAAAGCTTTTACTCATTCTTTTACAATTTCCACTCCATGAACATAGAATTTTCATACAAAATCGTTGCATTCCTTTTTTCATAAAATATAAAAATTACAAAATTCCTGCTAATGATATGAAGTTAGCCAATATGTATGATTGTTTTAATTTTCAGATTTGCCTTCAAAATGAGTGCTATACCAATTTCAAAATGGTTAGTAATGGCCATGCTCACAGTTATCTCAATCCTTGTGGGCTTCCTCCCATACATATTTATCCGCTACTCAAAACGGTCCTTGTCTAATGCAAGCGATTCATCAAAATACAAACTAATTCTGACAATCCTTTCCTGCTTCGGAGCTGGCGTCCTTTTGTCAACATGCTTACTCCATTTGCTACCCGAAGTCAGAGAAAGTTTTGCAGAAATCCCTTCTGTCTGGACGACCCTTCCAGATTCACATTTTCCCATAGCAGAAGTTGTCGTTATTGCAGGCTTCTGTCTGATTTACATTGTCGAAGAAATTGCTCACTTCATTATGGTCGACGGACATCATGGACATCATCACCATATTAACACTTTAGCACGTCATAATTCTGTCGCTCACGCAATACCTATTCCTAACGTCAAGGGATCCTCAAGAGGTCCTCAGCAGAATCTCAGTCCATCCATATGCGTCACTGTGGTTAAAGATGATGTAACTATTGACGATGTATTACGATCGGGGAAAACTGAACGTCAGGATTCAATGGACTCCTCAAGTGACTGCTGTATGGAGGAACAGTGTCCGGATGACAAGGAAAATTTTACAGCGTCCCTTCGAACATTTTTAGCACTGATTGCACTATCATTTCATGCTATTATGGAAGGCGTGGCTATTGGATTACAGGTTTGGACATGGACAATATTTAGTTATAATATTTCATGATTGAGTTTCTGTCATATTCGTTTTTCCTCATATATGTTTACAGAATTCTTCAAGTGTCTGGGTCATGTTTGGTGCAGTAGCCTCTCACAAATTTGTAATCTCATTTTGTATGGGCATGGAGCTTGTCGCGTCCCATACGAAACTACTCACTTATGCCACTTCTCTGACGTTTTTCGCTGTGGTATCTCCAATCGGTATCATTATCGGATCTTTGCTGGCATCAGATGACTCCACTCAAAGCTTACCAGTTACAGTGATAGAGGTAATCAAGATTTGTACAAGTGTAAACTAATTTTAAAAATCATGCATTATTTAATAATGATTTAAAATAACGTATCTTTATAGGGTTTGGCTTGCGGTACACTTTTGTATGTGGTTTTCTTTGAAATTCTGAATCGTGAGCGAGAAAGGAAAAGTTTTTCGTTATCAAATTCCAAAGCAATTGGTTTCATTCAGTTTTTTGCGATGGGTGTCGGACTAGTTGCTATGGCATGTCTATTAACTTTTACTCATGAAAGCCATGATCACCACGGATCTGAAGCTGGAGACTATGAACACGATCACAGTCATGAAATTTTAAACTAATGAAATAAATTTAATTCAGAATTTTTACGTATATTTGAACTTAGTTTATTCATTATTTTGAGTACATGGTTTGTAAGTATGAAAATATAAATATTTTATCTGATTGTTACAATTTAAATAAACGCGCTTTTGCCTATTAGTAAATACACTTGCCCATTTTGTTTTCAATTTAATCCTGTCAAAATTAATAGCATATACCTATACTGTTGACTGTTATCAAGTTACTATTTCTTTTAGCAATCAAACAAAATAATTTAAAAATTTGGATTAAAAACGTGCATGTGTGCATCGCTTTCAACAAGCTTTAAAAATAAAAATAAAGACAACAATAATATGTGATTGATTACAAAGACGTTACGACTAGTTAATAGAACAAGGTAAAGATGGAGGAATCACAAATAAATTAATACCACCCTTAAATAATTAAAGAAGTAAATTTTCATGTTAACTTGCTTCCGTTTGTGCATACATGCAAACATACATCTGCCAATGATCCAAGTCAATACTTGTGTATTTCTCCGTGTAGCATAACCGTAGCATAGCTTTTGCAATTTACACGCTTTTAGAATAAGTAAAAATGTGACCTTCAAAATGGTTTTTCGCCTTTCATTCACAAAGACTAATATTGAAACTAAGCATCCAATTAGTAGGACTGCAAACAATATCAATATATTCCCAGCTAGCGATGCCGCTTGAGGAGGTAGCTTCACCTTCTCATTATGTGCAACCTTTTTTAAGCCCAAATTTGGTAGCCATTCAGATAATCCAGACTGCTGGAGACTTCTTATTCTCATCGTTATTTCAGGTGAACCCCATTTACTCCAGTCAAGAACTACGCTCATTTTCCCATACACTTCAGAACCTACCGACACGTAGCGTCTTTTTAATCTTTGTAATTCCTGTGTATATTCCACTATTTGAAACTCAGGTAAAACAAACGCGGTTTTGTTACATCGAACCAACCCTTCCACATAGCTTTTTCTCTCTCTTTCATAAAACAGCTTTTGCATAAAATTCGATAATCTATTATCCTCATAGAAATAGGAAGGCGGAATAAGACGCGCGCTAATGAGAGGAATTAGAGATTCGGACATTTCTCTCAAATGAGTTACCACAATTGGATGAATATTTGTACTTTCGCTAAGATTTCCAAACATAATTGCTTCTTTTGTTCTTTCTGCACTAATTCCAAATGATTTATAATTTTCGGACACCTCAGTTCTTGCTTCTATATCACAATGTGCAGAGTCATCAAGGAAGTATGGTGAATATGCAAAATGCTTTTCTACCAGGATTGGAAATGCAGTTTTGGGATATATCAATGACATTACGCCAAATCTGAGCGTGGAAATTCGACTATAAATTGAAAACCCATCCTCGGTCAACTGCTTTAACGTTTTGTACAGAATTGGCTCTCTTGAAATAATCATATTGTAGACATTATTGTTCTTGTACGCATTGCTCAGCACAATTCCGGCAAACATAAAAGATGCAAGAACGAAACGTAGGCTTACAATATCTCCCGTTTTTGCAGAAAAAGGGTTTCCTTGTTCC
>JAQIXW010002517.1:0-15252 GCA_034700685.1 Willowsia buskii | reverse complement strand
TCGAACATTGAAAATAATAAATTTCAAACTGCTGACGATGAGAGTTCTGCATCACCTGCAGGTTTTATGTCACTACAATTGCATTGTTGATACCGCTTATGCTATTAATGCTATGCTGACGCCTATGTTTCATGAATTGTCAGAGAATTCAACCATCAAACATTCAACCTTCGTTTGTTATAAAAAAGCTAAAACCCACGCTGAATTGGATGCCGCAGCGAAGTAAGGGAACCTTCATGCAATACGCACTGACAAATTCAAATCCAGTTTCAATCAAATTCACTTTGGTCAGATCACAACTAAATTGATACACCTAACACCTCATATTATCATCATACCTCACAAATGTAAAAATTACGTCAACTATGAATTACCCTATCGTCCGTAAAATTACTGCAACTTGTAGATTTACACAAGGCTTTTAGTACAATACAATAAAAGCGATTAAAATATTATGCTTATACAGTACTTCTATTAATTTCCCGTTTCAACCGGAAAATGTGTGAATACGTCGACTGCATTCAGCTATCATTCAATTTATTTGTAACGTTCGTAATCTACTCTACTCGCCTACGCTGAATCAAAGTCGGTGTTCAAGACCTGAGAAACTACAATACATATTTTTTTAATGCTGCCTTATTGTGAGAAACAAATTTTTTATTGCTTGGTAAAACACGAAATTATGATACTTCACAATAAATACACTACATTCAACATTCTACATCAGCATTTTACCGAGTAGAATAAATTACCATCTGAATCCCCTGACTAAAAAGATGACACACTCACCCCCAAGCGAAAAAAATGCTGATTCTGCTTCGTTGATTATCAGTTTCCTTCCACACAACACTTTGTACCTAATACTTTGTTTGCACAGGAAGTCGCTCTATGCAGAAAATGTAGCTTGCAAAAAAAACTTGAACTTTAATGGTAAATAAATGCTCTATCTGTACTTTCAAAACACATGAGTTGCGTTGCGGCGGAAAAGTGCTAATAAACACATTAACAATTTATGCGAATTTGCAAAACTAAAAATTTTGACGTCTCGATCATATCGACTGGTTTGACGGAAGGCAAGTTCAAAACTGACACTTCACTTGAAGTAAACGATGCAAATCTACAAGCGGTGTTTCACATTGTCGCATGAACAGTACCATTCATTCTCTCTGCGACTGTTTACGTTTTCTTCCCTCTATCGAAGTGTATTTTTTGTCTGCTTTACTTTGAGCGGGAGGCATAATTACGAACATTACTAGACACGCAGTATGAAACGATAACGTTTTCAACGCGTTTGATTTTACGTTCTGTGTAATGCGGAGATGTTCATTTCATCATCCAGAAAAGCTAGGGAGAGAGTCAGAGACGTGCGAAAGAGAACTCAAGAACTGTTAGTCATAGTCACAAGAAACGATCGATACTTCAGTCAACAGCCAAGCCAACCCTCCGCTTCGACTTCACAAATCACAATTTCATAGAGTTTGCATTCTCTGCGTCATTTCAGTTTCAGTCCCCAGTCAGCACGTCATTTTATCGGTGATTAAGCATTATGCAAAAAAAAACAATTATAATCTCTTGACTTTGCTTTTTGCTTGGCACTGGTACGTTTTGTATGATCTTTTCTTGTATGTTATGTATGTCTATGTCTCAGCTCAATCTTACATCCCCGCAACTGAAAGTTTCATCTTATTTGCTTATCAGAAAAGGAAGGAAAAGCCTTGATAAAATATCGACTAAGCTGCTTCATCTTCCTTTCGGTCCCTTGTCCCTTCCATGCTAAAAAATACCAAACTGCATTCGATAAATTTCGTGCTTACCTAATTAATTAATCACAACGCGGGAAAATTTTCCAATGAACGTTTGTGGATGTTTGCCTATTCAAAGAGATGTAGATGATCGTCAACTGGAGATTGGAAATAATAATTTTCGAGCACTATCTCAGCGTAGAGCTAAGCTAGCCTAAAATTCTTAACCAAAAATGCCAGGAAAAACTATCCCGAGTACCGTATGATCATTTAAATTAACTTTTATCTCGATTCCCTTATCATGTATCAATGTCATAAAATTTGCAAATAAAAACTGCAAAACTTATGAAGAGCGTGAGATGTGTGTTTACATACAAACACATTTGTGCATAATATTATTTTCTGTTATTTGTTGGTTGCTGCTACATACTTTTAAGTAGGTAGTTTCTAACCCTCTCTGGAGGAAAATACAATCGGGAAACAGCCTAAGAAATAAGACGCTCAATTCAATCTCTAGGTTAAGGTTTATGTCATTATGTCATGTGTGTTCGTTTCTCAAAATATCTACACGATGCATATACATGTGTCACGTAGATTTTATACACACTTATGCATGTCTCTTGAATAAATGTCATTTTGAAATCTGACACCAAGACCAACCTCTTTCTTATTCTGAAGAAGCCTGTAGCATTAAGCGTTTCACATGAACCACCAGAACAAGCTGTAAACTAAACAATTATATCAATGCTTTATGTTTGAAGAAAGCAATTAACCAACAATAAAATGTCGTTTGTATAGTGCAAAGTGCAATGCCATAAAACAATCACAAGTAAATAAAAATTTGACACAAATGTGTCTGTATCTACGCTTTTGCATGTATACACAATACAGCAGACAACGCTATTATGCAGAATAAAGTGGAGAATAAATAGGAATTAAAATTGTAATTAACCTACTACCACACACACGCATACTCACCTCTCTGCAGAAATTTGACAGAATGTGTGCAGGTGGATGCTTTCCAATCCAAATTAAAAAATGCAAGCCGACTTTATTATTTTGACACAGTAACACAGCCAAGTAATCCTCTTATACGCACTATAAAAATTATAGGCAACTTTTTGCACTTTGCACTATGAAAACTTTTTGCATGAACGCTGACTGCTCTAAAGCTCCCCTCGGATTAGAAAGGAATGCGCTTATTTTTGCGGACGCAGAACAACACGATCTGTTATGATGACTATCCATTCATCTTAAATTTCACAATTTCCCTACTGTTGTTTGTGTGGTCTCGTACCAGACATGACCAAATATTTTTCAAAACACCTTTTTATCTCTTAATGCATCCAACCTTCAACTTGATCAACCTTCTCAATATCCTTATTTTCTGCGAGTTTTGATTAAAATGGCGAAAAAACATCAGCGCGTGTTAAAATTGTAATTTATACCGACACAGTGATCACAACAGCTTCTGTCTATTTAATTACCCTTGATTGGTGAAACTACAAACTATTTTACACGCTTCTATTGATCACACCGACAAAACTTGACAGCACAATGAGCAATTTTTTTTACACATTTAAATAAATGTTTCAATTTGACAGGCACTAGCTCACTTGTAAAAACTACTTTGTTGTCTATTTTTTTCAATGAGAAAATCAAAGTCAGCAGAAACCATGCATCTCACATGTAACCAGAATTTGACAATGCGCACTAGTAACGGAATTCAAGGCCTTCACTTTGCTTATGGCCTATTATAATCAGCACATGTTCGTACAACACGTCATGGAGAATGAAGAGGAAACGAATGAAAAGCTGGACAAGCTTTTTTCATAGAAAAAAAATGCATGGACAGATCATGATATATGTGCGCACGCTATTTCACCAACCAAAAGTCTTTTTGTAACATTTCATGAGAAACCTAATCCACATGGCAAACGAAATCAGTCAGTGACATTGTTTAAATAAAATTCTTCATGAGAGACAACACAGTAGTGGAGGAAGGTGCCATCAACTCAAACTAAACGTCCAGTTTGTCCACTCGTAAAAAATATATAAAGACGAAATACTTCTTATCAAATAGTCCCAATAAACTTCATACAACACAACAGAGAGAGCTTAACTCGTCATGTCGCGTCGTAATTCCCAATCATCAAAATTCAATCAAACAAACAGAGCGTACATAATGTACACAGTAATGAGATTATTTTATGTCTTTGTGTTTGTTCCATATAATCTCCAGCAGAAGTTTTACAAGTAGCGGCTGTCCATCAAACACGAATCTTTTTTATATGTATTTTGTATATTGCACAGTAAAAAAAGTTAAATGTCTTGTTTTAAAAAGGTTTAGAAGGCTTGAGTGTAAAATTGGGCTACTTGTTGGAGAGGAGATTCTTTTTTGGGTTATTCCTATTCCTACTTATTTCGGCTCTCTGGTTGCCTGATTGATGATGTCGATGATTGGAAGGAGGACAAGAGAAAACAGTTGTGAAAACAACAAAACATTCATAATCTTTCATGTAGTAAAGCGACCTGCGACATACTTATATATTCCATGGGACGGCATGGCTGGATATGGATATATATTATGTACAATAAATTCTTATTGGATTGGTTGATTGAAAGAAACAGTTTGCTAGAAATGGTGAAAAAATATTACATGGGATATTTTTTTTCTGTATGCTCTTATTTTTCTGGGTACGATCTTCAAACTTACATGACAAGAGAACAAAAAACAACAAGCATCTTTTTTCATCTCTTGATCCAGATTTATGGTAAAATCACACGAAATGCACATACAACTTTGTACACACAAAGATTCTCTGTTTGGTTTGCTGTTCAACACATTTCACTTGTCCACTTTTCAAAATGATCATTGGGCCGTGTGTTAATAGTCACTAGTGACAAAGGAAAAAGAACAAACATACGCTAGCAACATGTCTTGTGTCTCCTTCCTTTCGCCTGTCACTGTCTGTTAAACTCGTTAGTTTTACGGGTTTGGTTTAGAATTTCACATGGACTACTATTCAACAGGGTTAGACTTGTATCTCATGATGTTTACCATATAGGTACTACCCTTAAAACTACTATTGAATTGTTCCAGGGCTCCAAAATCTTCATTTGTTAAAGAAAAACTTGAATGTTCTCTTCTAATTTTTTGAATGCTGTATTAGAAGATATTTTGGATCTCTGCTCTCCAGCAAACTTACTTTTTTTTCATCATGATCAAACTTCCTGCTTTAGCCAAAGCATTTTTTAGAATGATGAGATTCGATGCTAGTTTCACAATCCAATCTGGAATGTAATACTCTCGAACTCACGCAATCAGCTTAAATGGTTATGATTACGTTCGTAAATTGCATTAGCTAACAAACTTAATATCCACTCATTGGCTGCCGCTGGCGTACTGCATTGTATGTACAGTGAGTAAGTGAGCATACATAATATTCAGCATTGCAATTGTGCAATCGACTGACCTCTCAGATATTTGATGATGATGCATTTCTATAGACTCTCGGCAAAATACTCTGTGATGATACTGATGATGTGATTTGACTATGCTAAATTGGAGGGATTTTGCTCGGGGTGGATTTCTAAAGAAAGGTGTCTTGTGTAAAAAAGATGAGTAGCGTGTGTAAAGATTGAACGTGTATGCAATTAAGATTAGATTATTTATAAGGAAAAAACTCTTGAAATCACTTGACACTTTATTTGGACATGTGCTCTCATGATGGTGTATTGATGCTAACAGTGAATGATGAAGTGGTGCAAATACTACCTACTTGAACACTCTATCATCCCCACTTAACTATTTCAACTGACTCCTTACATATGATCATATATAAATATTCAGAGATCAGAATGATCAGATCACATATTAGCTAATCATGTCCATACCTGATATGCATAGATTTCCTGAGAATCTTTTTAATTCTTATATCACCCCACTTCACACGCTTTATTGACAAAGCACTTGCAAACGTGCTCCCTCTCTGAATATTTTTCTCTCAAATCAACAATGAAAACTTTTGAATTTTCCAAAGTACTATTTTAATAATTCTTTTGCACTTACCCATCTATCCCTTTTTACATACTAATGAGGTGGATGACATTTCATGTCATTGTAGATGAATCTATTATCTATTTATGCCACTGGCAGAGAAATATTCCGTCGAAAAACACAATGACTTTGTTGTCTGCTTATGAAAACTTAGTATTCATTGTCACTCCCAAGCTGAAAGCTGCCACCAACAAAAGAGGACACAGGAACAACGACGGTCATTGTTATCTCTCTATTATATTATCACATTAATGTATTGTCGCCGTTTTGCATAAGTATTCACATGCTACATGCATTATCGGTCCAATAATTTTCTGAAGAATATTCTTTTGGATGGTGAATACATCTTGTGATCCATTAGATCATATAGGGTTTCTCAAAATACAAGACTGTTTCCTGGATAGAATGTTAGAAATCATATGCAAGAAAAGATTGCCATTAAAAGTCATTAAAAATCAACGTGTTATTTAGCTACAGCAAAAGCTTCAAGCTTCAAGCCAAGCATGTATAAAAATTATGCAGATCCCTTTGAAAAATTCCGTCTTGAATCGAAATCCTGATTTTCTTATCACAATCCCATCATAATTCCATCTACCCATAAAATACTAATTTTATGCTAAGTCTCCTCTACTTCATTGGACACATTATAATTTTATGCTTGACTTGATGACAAAGATTTAAATGGATGGTGATAGGAATAGGATTATTTATCATTGGCTGATAAGTCTATTGCGATTTGATTTGTTCTTATTTCAATTGGAACAGGAGATTAAGCTGTAGCCTGTTACGACAAAAGCTGTTATCAGCAAACGAAAGACCGTTCGCCATCATCATTTCTTCCTTTATCAATTGCCAATTTTGCTTCTCAAAGTCTGGCATATAGTAACTATTGAAGCCGCATTGTCGTATCTCTTTCCATAAAAGAAAAGAGATAATTCATAGTTAAAATTCATACACATACAGCATGGGCGGAGAGACGAGCTATTTTAAAATAAATGAGGTTATCTTCATCAATTCTTTCATGTCGATATTCATCATCATCTCATCATTTCATTCACTGCATCTCACTCGAAAACTGAGCATGCTATACCGACTCTATCTATGTATGTCACTTGTGTACTGTTTTCCATCATCATCTTATGCATTTTCAAAATCACGTAATTATCTTCTATTTAAACTATAGAAATTAAGATCTGCACAGTAGCAAAGTTCAAAATGGAGCTAGATTATATATATCTTCATATTTTACTCCCTTTCAAACTCAGCATGCGTAACAAAGTAGTAGTGACAAAGGTTTAGAAGAGGTGTCAAAGATGGCTCATAAATTTTAATTGGTTATTTTAACTGCTCTTCATTAGAAGAAGGTGCGCCTAAACACTCTTAAGCAGAGCTCGCATAAATGATCTACTATAGCATTAGCATATAAACTACTAAAGCCATCTAAGATATTAAGCGACACGGAATATTATGACATCGTGACATCAAACGGTCCATTTCGTAGAGTACTACTTAAAAATGAGCGATTCGCTTTCACATTGCTACCGATATATTTAGATTTATGGGCGCTATGTAGAATGATCATTCATTACTACTCCTCTGACACTGATGAACTCATCGTTTACAGAGAGCGTCAATATCTCCGCTTTAAGTTTTACAGGCAATTAAAATAATTAATGAGATTTTAAATGAAGCCAACGAGAAGTGGAAAAATTCGCTTAGTTTCAAGAAGCACAAATTATCCATTAGTTCGTCATCCAAGCATTCCGTCAGTGCAAATGTTCATACTGCCCCAGTCCAACAAGAACAAGATGCGAGCATAGCTAACTTTCATACTCATATGCGTCATCAATCATCATCATGAATGTTAAACATTTCCCTTCATTTTCATACAACATAAACATCTTAAATACAACATGCACCTCAAAACTCCTAAAATTAATTTCTACAAGGCAGTAGCAGAAGTAAATGAACAAATGAAGCCATCTTTAAGTGTCTCAATCAAGTTTCATGCAAATTTGATAGCTAAATCCAGTCTTACCTTCAGATGGAAAATGGGAGAACGTTCTAAGAAAATGCGGCCCACACTAGATATTAGTATGCGTTAGATTTCTCCATAATATCCATTCAGGAAATAGCTATTCTAATTGTTTTAGAACACAGGAATGTAGGTATTTCGTTTGCACCAACTTCACTTTCAAATTTGTCTTTGCACTAAGGTGTCTAATTTTTCTTCTTCATTAAAACTAATTTGGATATCTACACAATTGCAGATAATCTATTTATCATCTCACTGTGCCTCAATTTTTTTACAGACTTCTTTTTTCACATACATCAATTAACACAATGGCAAAATCTAACGGATTTTTTGGCCTGATAGTTTTCTCACTATTCATGTTCCAAATTTTTAACTTCACTAAGGCACAGTCCCTAAATTATCAGGATCCTTGTTTCCAGCCAGACGCACCATGTGACGCCATCGCCAACTTGTACTGTAGCAGTTCAGGGATTTGCGAGTGTCAGTTTCCTTGGATGGTTTTTAACCGGGCTATCAGGCTCTGTCAAGTGTCTGCAGGTCACGAGTGCAGCTCTTCAAGCAATCTGATGTGCACTGATAACTCATCTTGTGTTGGCGTCGATGGGCTCAAATTTGAATGCGTCTGTGACGAAGGTTTCGAGTCTTGTGACCTGGCAGTGGAGGACTTGAGCGTGGCAGCGGAGACTGAAGAACTTCGTCCAAGAATATGCTGCGTGAAGAATAGCTCTGAAGAGGACAAATAATCGAAGATGAAGTGGACAATGGTCAAACAGAAAAAATAAATAAATATTTTTAATATATATAATATAAAGCCTATAAGATGCAAAAAACTTTCTATCAGTTAATCTGATCATACTTGGGTGTCAATAAATCATGAAAGATACAATCAACTTCTTTAGAAAATTACAAATCCGCTTCTCAACATCATCATCTTTTTCTGATCATGTCTGAAGGATTGTCATTGTTGGTTTCGTTTATGTGTTCAACATATAATTATTGTCAACTACGCAATATCCTAGGTAGGACAATGTGTACCTCTAGAATTATTGCGGTGCTTAACGGTATTCATATAGTTGATTGAGATTGAGAAAGATAAGCAATAATGGGTCATCTCGTCTCCATGGGAGATCATTCGCACTTATAAATAACATGTATAAATGTAGGTAATCCTAACGGAAAAGTAACCGAACTGCAGAACGCCTACATTTAAAATTCTTAATTTTTTAGCCAAATGCACGATTTTAACAGTATATTCTTTGATTCAATTTCATAAGATGGTTTTGATCAGATTCATGTCTCTATATTTTATTTGTGATGGTTTCAAATTCACATAATATGCAGATTAAATTACACTTACACATTATATTCTATTTGCATTGGTATCATTTAATTTAACTTCGCTTATGTTCCTACGTACATTTTATTTTACAAGTACGGGAACTGCGAATTTATAAGCAAAATGCTTTAACTCATATATACCACTTACCACCTACCTGCATACATTCATGTGCATTTGAAAACTTGGAAGTAAGAGATAAAATTGAAATCATTTTATTTAATGAAAATGTTGTATGAATTATCTGCTCATAAAAGATTCTGTAGGATCTTAGGGAAACAGTTGCTTCTGCTATGTGTCCTAGATAATGCAAATAGGCGACGACGACGTCAACATCCTTTGATTTTTTGATTGATTGGGTGCATGTAAAATTGGGTTACTCTTTTGTTTGTTAAATAGGTTGCTGCCGAAATGGGAATTGCAGTTTGTATTTTATACAAATTTATTTCAGTCAAATCGTCACGATTCAGAATTTTTGTCCAGTTATAGTGCATAGTAGTTGTGTTCTCGTAATGAATTATTGTAAAATTGATATTTCCGGTGATGAAAGCATTAGTTCAAATCGGAGTTCATTTGTTTAATATTCGTTATCTCTTTATGAACGTTTAATGCAAATATTCTGACTTATTTTTCCTTTTTTCTCTACTTTTAGAATTGATATTGATGTTTAACGATAGGTGCTTTTTTCACCAGAAGAAAAAGTAATAAATAGGGTCGGAAAATTGTCAATCAGGATCAGTCTAGAGGTCAGCTAGCAATCAATCTAACCTACTCAAGAGGCACTTGCAAAGTCAATAGCAAGCAGCTTTTGAAAGTCACATCTTCTGAAGTCAGTACCATTTCCTTTTTTGTTAGTTTGGATTTATGCTTGAGCTTTTAGAAGGAAGTTATCAATTTAATACGGGAGAAAAGACTTCACTTATAAGATAGAGAATTTGCAATAAAAATTAACTGTTTAGAAGAGGAGTGGAGCAGTGAAAGTCAAACGATGTCTCAGTTAAGGTCATCAGAAAATCGACCAGTAGTCGTCGCTGGAGCGTCTTCTGGCAGTGGGGAGGGTACGGTGAGCCTAAGGACCATTGGTTTTTCGAGAGGATATTATTTGACTGGTAGTTATATCGAGGTAAGTCAGATGATGTACATATATTAACCGTAATTATGTGATGCAGGAAATGTATATTTTCAGAACTAGTAACTAGTCTAATAATTAACTCAACTTTTAGTTTTGATTGCATTCTCCTTCTCAAGAAACAAAATATATGTTTTTGTGCTCTTACTTTAAAATATTATGTTGATTTTTTCCAGGGAAATCAGGTGCCTGTAGTTGCAGTTGAAGGAATGGAACTCATAAAGTCCTCAGGGGTAAACTCTTCCGTGGTAAAGCACCTGCAGACATACTCCGCGAGAGATGTTATCTCACCGTTTGAGTTCTACCTGGAACTGAAAAGTGATGAAGGTGATCTTCAGAAGAAGAAGATGCAGAAACATTATGAGAAGGAGGAAATGCAGGTTTATAAGGTAAATGACTAAAATCATTGACTGAGTCACACAAGAGGATATCTTTATCAACATGCAAAAAATTTGCACCCACAGGTCCTAATATTATGCTTGATTTTATTTATTTATCCAGTATTTAATCCAAGTGGAGAAAACAAAGTGTTACGCGTATAGGAATTCCAAAAAATGGTGTCGTGTTCGAGTCCTCGACTTTGTTAGCGATAAAGTCCTCAATAAGCGTGCATGCGTGTACCACTGTGACACGGGAAAGCAGGAATATGTCTTGTGCGAGGACCTACGCCAGCTTGAACCGGAATTTAGAGAGGTCTGGAGTCCCACCACACTCAAGTGCTATCTTTATGATGTCCTACCAATTTCCAGAGACATGTATTGGTCCGTTGACGCTGTCGCCTTTTTCAATAAGTGCATCTCCGACCGTCGCCTTGGTGCAGTGGTCATGAAGTGGTCTCGGGAACCAGTGGTGGCGTGCTCCCCAGACCCAATGATCAACTGTGGAGTAGTTCTAGCAGAGAAATTGGATCCCAAAAATAGGCCGGATACAATCAATTGGATGATGGTAAAGATGGGATATGCTCGGTCCATTGGAATTATGTGAGTGAAATATTAAATATCATTCAAGATGTACTTCATGTACTCTAGAATTAATAGTTTTCAATAGTTAATTTTAAATTATTCATGTGTTTTCATAGGTCTGGTTCTCCAAGAGATCTGGAAATTCCAGGATTTGTGCCTTCCTTTGCTATTCCGGAGGAAAAGGAAAATTCCAAGTGCGTGAAAGGTAACGAGGACAAGGATAGAACCGCACAAGACAAACTACGCAGCATTTTGGCAGTCGCTATCGGGACGTCTGATGCACATGTCCCTACTTGTTACAAACGGCCCACGGTTCCTGTGAACAGTTACGTAAACTAAAATTACTGACTTCAAAAGCATATTTTTCTATTTTCGTTTAAAACCGATATTTGCAACACAATTTTTATTTCTTTCCGTTTCCAGCTCCTAAAAATTGCCTCCCATATCCTTTCCGGTGCCGTTTAGCGTGGGTTCGAATGAGTAGTGTGATTGGGCCTTCAAAAATATTTGTTCACATCAGAGGCAAGAAGCAAGAATTAAGAGCAATGGAAAAAGAGCTACGTAAATCTTTCCAATCATCCATGCTGCCCCAACCAGAATTGGAGTCCTTCTCTCCAGGCTCTTTAGTTGCATTCAAAGAAGATCCTCCTAAAGGCAAATCAACATACAGTTATTTCCGTGCCGTTGTTTTGGAAGTTGACATTTGCTTAAACGCAGCCCGCATCCTTAAGGTGGATTACGGTAAAGTCATGAAAGTCCGCAATCCCGTGCTTTATCAGCTACCAGAAAAGTACCGCAACATACCGTCCTTTGTTCATCGTGTCCATTTGAGTGACATCCGACCAAAAGAAGCTTTTAAAAAATGGAACGATTTTCACAACTGGTGCTTAGAGGATTACGTCAACGTCTACGAAAAGGAGGTTCCTTTATATTATCTCCATTTACCGGACAACGGTGATGAAAGCATGATCAAGTTCATGGATTTTGATCAAGATCTTCTGTTCGATGACTTTGAAGACAAGTGGATGCCCGCCGATCCTGAGATGGACCAGTTAACTGAAAATGAAGTGATCAATTCAATGAGAGATGATCCACTGCTAGCCTCCTACTTTTGCACCCGCCCTGTAAATATTTTTTTCGAGGTTCGCGTGAGAGAGGACGATTTCTGGAGGTTTGCAAATTTATCTGACCACCTGGCCAAGAAAAGGGGTGTTGTTTTGGTAAAGCCGGGATTAGACAATGACAAGGTTCATGAGAAAATTCATGAGATTTGTAAGATTGGATTTGGAACTTTGTAAAATAACTATATTTTATTAAATCAGACGCGAAGCAATGAATTAGGTACGTATTTACATTTGGATTAAATATAATGTAATTAACAAAAAAAATAAAGTAAATAAAATGCAAAAAAATTATATTTTAACTGGCGTATCCAAAGCTCTGGCCGATGACGATGTCGTGTGCCAGGAAGCTGAAGATATTTGTCTTGAGTTTCCATTTCCGGTATTATTGGAATCATCTTGGTTGTGACTACTAATTATCTCGTTGTCATTATGGCTCGCATGTTTACTATTGTAATTGTAATAATCCGACTCTGGAACACACTGTCTAGATTTTGTTTGGGCGTATCCAGGTTTGCAGAGGCATTTTGGAGGAATCCAGTAGAAAAATGGGTAGCAAATTGCATTTTTCACACATCCAAGCTGAAGACTTGACGCTGCTCTTTCATATTTGCAATGAGTTCCTGCTGGACTAACGCATCTTTTCATGTCCACGTCATAAACTTGGAGTTCATCCAAACACTGGCATTTCCCATTTTTGCAAACTACCATTCCCAAAGGATTGCACTCGTCTGGTAGATAACTGCATGGTTGGCCAATTCCTGGAACACAGTCTCCACTGGAATTCTCAATGTACCCCGGCTCGCATTGACATTCTGTGTATGTTTCTCCACTTTCATCTCGTTTCTCTGAACAAATTGCATTCGAAATGCATTCCCTTCTCAGGTCACCCACAATGGAGGTTGTGCATGGACCACCGACAACGCTCACGCATTTCTTTGAGGAATTGTCATATCTCTGATTGGAGGGACTACCACACTGGCAAATGTTGCTGATGCAGGCCACACCTTGAGCGGGGTCACAAGGTTTTCCGAGGTCACATGAATCGCCAAACTGTGCAAAATTGGATGGAAGAACGCTGACAGCACTTGATTGCGAAACAAGGTTGATCCATAAAAGGAGTAGGGGCAATATGAGATTCAAAAGGTTGACACTTTGAAGAATCGGCAGTTTTCTAGCTTTGCTGATAGACATGATGTCTTGATATTTGTAATTTTTATAGAAGAATGAATGCAATGCAGAAATTTTTGCACTTTAGGTAATATTATGCACTATGCAGAAAAAATAACTGTAAAATTGTCGACTAACAGACGGCTAGAGAGGTGAACGAGAACTGGTGATCTTCACAGGGTCGGATTTATTTTGCAGAAAATGTTTCATCTGTGATGAGGATTAATAAACTGGTCATGTTACATTCAGCAGAATAAGTTAAACCAATTTTCCTAGTGCTAGTATGATAGCTTATGCAAAATTGTGATGGAAGAAAAAGAGGATGACAATTGAAAATAATTACCCTCTTTACAAGCTTTTGAACGTCAGAAGAAGGAACACATACGGTCAATCAACAAAAGAGGAATAATAATAACAAAGTGGGGATATGTACGCATTACTTACAATTAATTGTCCGGATGAAATCTTGGAATTGATTTTAATTGGGGATTAAAAAGTTGCATTAAAAGCTTAATTGTCATGAGAAGTCATATGATATTAAGTCTTCCTTCTGCGTAATACTGTGCTAGATGCGCTGTATGTTTTTAAATTGGAAAGCATGGAATAAGCACACGATGAGCAAATACATTCATCCATGTAGTCTTTTGAATAGCAAAATTTCGCAATAAATCGTTTTGTTCTGTGTAAATATTTTTCCATCTTTTCTGCAACGATTGCAGAAAACACTAATTAATTGACTTATTTAAAATCTGGTTTAATCAGCCTCTTGCTCCTCTCATAAAGATTATCCGTAGCCTCACATTCCGACGCTGCACTCCATCCCCTTATTGCCTCAAGCCGATAGCCGACCTCCATTAATTTCAGTAGTGTTATCAGCGACCACTACCCACTCAACTAGCAGCGCTAGCCCCAGTGATTGGACTCATGTGGTTTATCCCTACCGGAAGCTTGTCCTTGCGAAAAATTGCATAAATTATGACATGGTAACATTTTGTATGTGATAAATAAAAAATCTGGATAACTATGCTTGTGGAAACTTGAATAAAATTATAGTATCTATCTATAGTAGTAACACATTACATAATTAGAATTGATTTCTTCATGTCAAACATCAAGATTATCCATACATACATACATGATTAAATAAAATGAATAGTCTGTCAAATACAATTTCGCAATGTCATGAGAGTCACAAGCACAACGATATCATAATGGCATTTTCAAATCAACAATTTGTCAAAGCATGCAGCATTAGTGTTCGGCATTTAACATACCACTCAACTCGCCCTCCCACTCATGAAAATTTTGGCCATTACACTCACTCAACTCACCACTCATTGGCCCAAAATTTGACCACTCCACTCGCACTCACTCAACACTCTCAAAAATTCTTATATTTCAGAACCCGAAAGCTTACATTTGTGCTAAAATTTTGGAAGAAGTAGTTAAAAACATAAATAGAAAGAGGGAATATTGCAAAATAAACAAGTAGGATGTGAAAAAATCAAAATTTTGCATAAAATTTTTAAAAAAATACTTAAATTTGGTATAAAATACCAGTTTAAAAGCAAGACAAAATCTAAAATATGACCACTCCACTCGCAACCACTCACGAATTTAAAAATCTTGACCACTCAACTCACCACTCACTCATTTCCCGGAAAAAAGCCTTCACTCAACTCAACACTCAACTCATC
>JAQIXW010002516.1:0-15256 GCA_034700685.1 Willowsia buskii | reverse complement strand
GGTTGGTGATACTTGACAACGTACTTGTAGTCAAGTTCCTTGTGATATTCTTGGAGTAACATGACGCGAGAATTTTGAAAGGCAAACGTGCAATTGTCAAATGCAACATCAATCACAAATATATCAAAACCTTCGACTCCCGAGTCTAGAATTTGCAAAAACGTTTCAGTGGTTTCGCGGAACAACTTATTATCACACAGATTAATGGGATGTGCCAAAGCGCTGCATGGAACTGTGAGAAAAATTGTAACTAAAATTCTGAGATAGGCTGTGGTATCCATTGCTAGTAGGGCAAAACTAATACAATTTGCTGATAACGAATTTATTTGAATGCTACGTGTGCAAGCTTACTTTGTAAACGAATTGACTGTGTCACTTTGTCTAGAAAAAGTTTCCAGTAAAAAAAGTAAGACTGGTTTGGAGTTTTGGTCTTCTAGCTCAAAGGCTCAATAGTGATCAATATTTTTTTAAATTTTCATTGAGACTCATCATTAGTTCCATAAGTAAACTAATTAACTGGATGTTTTATCTCAAACTCACAATCAGTAAAAGTAATTATTTCATACCGAAAATATCCACAGCTCAACCACATTATCCAATATGTTTACCGATACGACGCTGCACGTGAAAAAATATCGATAGCTATTGCTACGTCTAAAAAGTTAAAACATTGCGGAATGAAATTCCTATGTCTACATAAAATTTGCACAGATACACAGCTTGATTTCATGTAGGGTTATATATGTGAAGAAAGAAAACTCATGAGTCTTTTTCTTAAGGCCATCAACTATGATGAGTATCATGTTATTCTGTTTTTTCAGCTTAATAATATCTCTTGACCTAAGCGACTAACAAAAATTGCGGAAAAGGCTTTTTTAATTATCACAAATTATAAAAATCGTTTCACGTTTTTACTTCTGAGCAATAATTTGTTAAGTTACCAAATATATTACTTTTCAAACGTTTTTGGTAGAAGTAGTGTCACCTTAGTGCGTAAAGGAGGTTTCGTTATGACAGCTTTAAGGGTTGTTGGCTGTTCCGAAAATGATGTCCGAGTATTTTCATATTTACTGAGGTGTGAGGAATAATACTTAACGTTTTTAGAATTATGCTGGTTTTGACTAAAAAACAGTAATAAAGTTTGAAAATTTAATTTAAATGCTTCACTACATAAATATGAAAGCAGAAGTGGCTTCGATATTTATCTTTAATTTGACTTTTATGTCCGTTAGCTACAATAGTTTAGTAAAGTATTGTTTCCGTCTGTGTGACGAGCAAGCACAAAATGAACTAATAGCCACTTCAAAATATTCAGCTTACGACTTGTTTGTTCCAAAAAATCAATTGGATGTTTTATCTTTGGCTTACGATCAGTGAAACTAATTATTTGGATGGAAAAGAAAACCCACAGCTCAACAATATTATGCCGTATATCTCATTAATATTAATTCTACGTAACATAAATAGGGTTATGTCAACTCGCTTATTTCCCTGGCACGGCTTAATTGCGGTTTATAATACTCGGCATAATTGTTTTTTACCCAGCTAGCTATAATTTCCTATCTTTAATTTACTGATGAAAATAGTATTGTTAGAAAGGAAACGCCTCTAGTTTTTAAGATGCTTCCACTGTTGCTTTTGCAAGACTCTCTTGTGCTCCGGCTACTACTGTTGTAAGTGCTATAAAAAACGTTTGATACGCTGTGATACTGTATGAACATTTGCCGAGAATGAAAATTTTCTGAGATGCTAACCTTTTTCAACCTGATGGTAGGGCAACCTATGTATTATTCAAATTAGGAATTACATTGTGATTTTCATTCAATTTAATGAGTTTCGTCTTATTCGTTTTCAAGATAAATTCATGGCATGATGCATATACGCCCACGCAATATTTGCAAGGAAATCCATCAGTTTGAAAAAATTTTAAATGTCATCGACGCACTTGAGGTAGACATTCTTGTTCTTCTTATTTAAAGCCAGTTGGGGCATAAAACAAGTGAACACTATAAGGGAATATGTAAAAGTAAAGCACTCAATTTAATTTGAGGTACGATGAAATGAAATAAAAGAATTAAGTATATACATGACCGCATCCGCAATTTCTTCAGGTTTTACCAATCTTTTCACAATGATTCTTCCTATCACAATATTCTTAGTCGATGGGCTGTCAGCAGCACCAGATCAGCGTAAAATTGGCGTATCCGTAGTTCCAGGTGGTATGCAATTCACACGGATCCCTTGAGATCCAAGCTCAAAGGCCATAAAGAGAAAAAGGTTGCAACAAAAATATCACAGTTTTGATTCTTGCCAATTATTACTCGAAAATTACTTTATGAACTTGGTATAATAGCATTTTCAATTTAATGATTTTTATTAAAATATGTATTAAAATATATAATTAGCAGCGAAACTTTTAAGCATTTAATTGTTCAAATATCCGCCATCCACAACAATAGATTCTCCAACAATCATTTCAGACAATGGGCTGAGAAGGAACATGACCGTATCAGCAATTTCCTCAGGTTTTACCATTCTTTTGTTTGTCATTCTACTAAAAAAATTATTCTGAATAATTTGTGCGGTCTTGGTATCGCTGGGATTTGCCATGTGGGAATCTACCACTCCGGGTAGTACACAATTCACTCGGATTCTGTGAGGTCCCAATTCTAAAGCCATTGTTTTAGTGAGACTCTCCAGGCCCGCTTTTGTTGCCGAGTAGACTGCACTGCCAATGTGGAATCCTCTTCTTGCACCCTGTTCACAAATATATTATGATATTTTTTAAAAAATATGAGTCAATTATGATTTATTGTACTAACAATTGAGCCAATATTGACCACGCTTCCTTCCCGACCTGCTTCTATGAGTCCCTTGGCTACTGTCTGAGTAACGCAAATGGCAGCACCCAGGTTGACAGCGAGTTGTCTGGAAGAAATACCGTAAGAATCCAAATTATTACAGGTCCATAAATAAACTATCCCTCAAATAGTCGCCACTGTCCCGTTTTTAAGAAAACCAAGTCTTAATAGAAGAGTTTAGTTTGGAGTCCGGTCATACATGACCCATCTCGTTTTTGAGGGATTACGGTGCCATTTAATTGCAGTCATTGCAAAATTGAATAACTTTATAAAATACATATGCGTTTTGTACTTACAAACCTGTGGCTTCCTTCGTGACATCCATAAACTTTTGAGCAATCACGACCCCCGCATTATTCACGAGATGGTCAATCGGTCCAAAAGACCCGACCACTTGTTTTATCAAGTCCCAGTTTTTAAGATGCACTACTTCTGCATTTACTCCAGGAAAATCATCTTTCAACTTTTGAATAGATTCTTTATTTTTATCTACAGTAAATACCGTGGCTCCCCCGTCATAAAACTTCTGCAAAATTACTCTTCCAATTCCACGTCCTCCTCCTGTGATCAGGACCTTCTTTCCGGCGAAGGAACAACTCAAAGCCATTTCAAAATAAACACTACCATTTATGTACACAAACCACTTGGGTCAAAGCCGAAAATATATTTTTGACTGAGAACCCAATTCACAGAGCTTACGTATCAGCTGTGTTTATGCAACAGCGGACTGGATATATTATGGGGTCATTCACTGGAGGATGCCCCTTTTCCATCTTTAAACGCATATATTATACACGACTTTTAAAACTGGTTTTTGTGAATGCTTTCATGTGTAAAGAAGGATATGCAGGATGTAATCATAACTTTTTATCTGTTCATGCGGCTGACCTTGAAGCCCACATCAACCCATTTATTGCTTACTCGCTCTCTGTTGACGAAAGATCAACACAAAATATATTTTATGATGTATCCTCAGCCTGCCTGTACTTATTGACTGGATACATATATTTATTAACGACGATTCCAACAACAAACCAGAGAATATATTTTTGGCAACTTTTCATCATAAATATGAGTTAAATGTGAGATAAAACTTGATTGCACGCAAGTCGTAGACATTATGTGTTTGATATGAAAAGTAGGCCATGGAAATTAAGAGCTTAAAGATTATTATCACCGACATAATTTTTTCAGAGGTTTTTGTAATATTATGCAAGCATTTAAGTCTTATTAATATTAATGTCCAATTGTTTTTATTGAAGAAAAACTTTATTACAGAAAAGATTATCAGTACGAGTGAATAAAGAGTAAATATACAGAGAAGACTTATACTGAATTTATTATTTTAAAGCTTTTAGAACATTTGTAATATTTTTATACGAGAAAATTAATACAATAAAACATAATTAAGCTTATATGCATATTTTATTAAATTGTTGCTGATTTTATTATCATTCGAAAACGGATCTCGATTGCTATACTAATAATTAAATAAATGTTGAATGAATATATCTAACATTTGTATATTAATGAATTGTATACTATATTACAGAGTAACTTTTAAATTTCCAATGTGAATACCGAAATTCCCATCTTGAATTAGCTAAGAAATGCATAAATTAACTCAAAATTTCGATTATAATTGTGGAAATATTAAACAATACATTAGCAAAGTTATAATAGAAACCAAGGCAAAAGTTTTACCCAACACAAGCTAGATTTCCCTACTATATCAGCAATAATGAATTTAAGAACCCACTAAACAAATCATGTCTTGAAATCGTCAAACGAGAAGCTTATATAGGTTAAACAATGATCTGATAATTCTTCCCCCGTAGCTTTGTCAACATTAATCCTATCCCATTTGTAATCTGCTGTGTCTGGCTTTGGACGACGCAGATATATGTGGTCAAGATTTGTTTCAGACGATGGTCTGGTAATCTTTTCTTGAAGCTGCTTGAAACCAAATTTATCAGCGATTTTTAATATATAACTTTTCTTTAGACTTTCTTCTATCAAGTCAATATTAAAATCTCCCAGAATAAAAACCCTGGTACTCTGCTCACTGAGAAACTTGACAATTCTTTCAAAGTAGTCAAAAAATAACAATATCTTTTTCGAATTGCTTGTAATTAAAGGGTTTACGTAAAATATGCAGACTATAAATTTAAACTGCTTCTCTAATTTCATAATACTGCACTCAACCCATCCTTTCAATGAATTATCGAGCCAAAGCCTCGACTCCATACGGAAAAATTCTGCTTGAAAACTTTCATCAAAATATATTAATTGGGATCCACAGCCATTTGGGCACTCTCTAAATTGATTATCAATACGCCTATATTTATAACCGGGGATTTCCAAATCTTTTTCTTTCTTCTCCTTTTGTTTTTTGGTCTTTTCTGGCTTCAGTTTAGTTTCAGTTATTGCAAAAACCACAACATCTGTGCTAATCTTTGCTTTAGCACCTTTATCTTGCTTTAGCCACTCTTTTACCCACTTTAGTTTTTGGCCAAGACCGCCTACATTCAAATGACATACTTTTATTCCTTTTTCATTCAATGCTTCTAAACCTGGATCTCCCTCCTGCGTGTATCCATACTCGGTGTCCGGATGCTGGTTAAAATTTGGAGGGTCAGGGTCATCAAAATTTTCAGTTATATTCTTTATTCCTTTCACAACTTTTTCCCACCTGCCGTATTCGTCCATGGTGATCTGTAATGACAAAAATGAATTATTGGTTAGTTCTGTAAAGATATCAGTAAAATTTATTCCGGATTTCCCATTCTTTTTAAAATGATTTCAAGTTTAAAAATTTATTAAGCAAAATTACCCGTGCTACACGATCTTCCAGTTCTGCCATCGCTGCCATAATATTTGGATTTTCGAACTCGCAAATTGCTATTCAAATGGACCACCTCCCTTTTCCTCACCAAATTTACGAATGACGGCGGAACAGCAGTAAAGCTTGCGTTGTGCTAGTGCTAATCTGGTGAATGGGTAATGCAATAATTCCTGTTTAAACAAAAAAGTGATGTCAGCCGTAGGAGATAATTAGTTCATCCTGTGAAAACCACAAAATGTTAGTCACGAGCATCACACAACAGGATATTATGTTTTAATGATAACTTTACTTCTCACCAAATCCATGCGCTGGCCAACCTACATATTTTCTTTACAAAAACATGTAATGCTTGAACGAGATATTGATATGTGGTTATTAAAACAAATACTCAATTATTTATAATGAGATGTTTTACTCGTATCTGAGATGAGCTCAATTTTGTTGCTCAAAAGCTCATCAATGCGTTCATGCTTAAATGTGAATTTACTGTCAACTCAGTTTTGCATTGGCAGTAGTCTTTTGCAAAAAGATTTGAGCAACACTTCCTGTGACAACTACGCCAAAGCTTCTTTGCTGATACATGTATGGTACGAGAAGAGTATTCTGAGTTACTCATGAATAGTTTCACAGATTACTACTTATCTCCTGCTTATTGGACGAGATGAAAATCTCGCTAATTTTCATTTGAGAGTTTCACTCAAATCTCATGCAAGAGAATAAATAATAATTGCATTCATACTTATATGCATTTTATTATATCTTCACATAACCCATAACGATAATTATCACAAGAAATATGTTACATTAAAAAAATAAACTCAATTTGTTAAAAAGCCTCCATCCACTACCACAGCTTCTCCCACAATCATAGTGGCTAATGGACTCAAAAGGAACATGACCGTATCCGCAATTTCTTCCGGTTTTATCAACCTCTTGTTCACCATCCGACCAAAAAATGTGTCTTCAATAAATTTCTTAGTCTCAGCATCCACTTGAGTTGCCATCGGAGAATCCACAACACCTGGAATAACACAGTTCACTCTAATTCCCTGTTTCCCGAGTTCCAAAGCCATCGTTTTTGTAAGATTTTCCAGGCCTGCTTTAGACGCTCCATAAACACCAGATCCATTGGGAAATGCGACTCTACTCGCAGCCGAGCAAATATTTATAATACTTCCTTCTCGACCTGCTTGGATAAGTCCTTTTGCTACTGCTTGGGTGACACAAATGACAGCTCCCAGATTTACTTCAAGTTGCCTAGCAACCCAAAAAATTATTTTGAAATCTCAAATTTTATTTATTTTTAAAAGTCAAAAATTTTCACTTACTTTAAAGTAGCTTCTTTCGTAATGTCCATAAATTTTTGCACAATCACCACCGCCGCATTATTCACCAGATGATCAATCGGACCAAATGATTCCACCAATTTTTGGGTCAACTCCCAATCAGTCAGATCCACAACCTCTGCCCGTATTCCAGGGCATTCTTCTCTCAACTTTTCGATAGTTTCAGGGTTTTTGTCTAAAGCAAACACGGTAGCCCCACCGTCATAAAACTTTTGCACAATTGTTCTCCCAATTCCTTGCCCTCCACCTGTTACTAGCACTTTCTTACCGGCAAAGGAATAGTTCAAGGACATTTTTATGAAATAGATGAGCTGTAATAAGCGTGTGGATATGAAGAGATATGATTTGATACTGATGTCTGCAGCAGCATCTAATTTAATGTCAAGAGATGATCTGGGATGAAGATATTTTCTTTGGACTGTCGAGATGTTGTTGACCTTGAAGCTACCATTGAGCAATTTGTATCACAACCGGCTTACATCAGCAGATTATAATATTATGCATTGCTGATTTGATGACTCAACTCAAAGTCAAATCGTAAGTTGTTCCGACAATCTCTTCATGAACAATTATTATCATAAATAAATTAGCCTTTAATTCCAAATTTGATTAATTATGTCCTACAATTTGAATTAGTCGTTTGATATAGTGAAACATATATTTTTAAACAACAGCACTATTAAAAATGTTCACAGGTAATTAGTACACGAGTACCAGTTTAAATTGTAAATATCATTATTTATCCTCATTTTCTTGCAGTTTTGGCCTGTTTGCAATAGCCAACATTGTCTGCTTCCACACCTAAAAATCCCGATATTTCATTAAAAATATAATTTTCTAATATTCAATTTTTTTATTTGCGTTACAAAATTTTTAAATTCCACCTTCGCATTGAAGCACACAGTAGTTTGGATAAGTATTCCCATCTTTTGCACAAACAGGATCCAGGATAGCTTCACATCTGCAGTCGTCGTTATCTGTGATTGCGTCCCTTAACGAATACAGTGTTTCTTCTGAGCATGCGCCTTCTTTATCCAGTTTGGCATCTGAAAAATTTCAAATAATTTTCCAAGCTGATATTTCCAAATCAAAAAAATCCACAATAAATTTTTGTACCAAATTATAAATACATACTGAAGCATTCAAGTAGACAAAAATTTCCATAAGTGTTCCCATCCTCGCCACACTGAGGTTTCCATTCTCTCGTGCAATCACACTTCTTATTTCCAAATCCATAAGCCTCATTTAGAAATCCAGGTGGTAAATCAATTTGTGTCACTGGCACAGGTCCCGCAGGTTTCCCAGAGCCATAGGCAGTTGCCTGGCCATAAGTTGCAGATGTAGATTTGGAAGGCGAAGATACGGTTGCCTTTCCGGGGGAATTATACATCAACTTTTGGGGTGGTGGGGGAGTTGACGATCTTACTGGGGATCTTGCTGATCCCCTGGGTGGAGACAAGGGCGATTTTTTTGGAGGCGCTCTAGCAGCATTTGCTATGGCAATTACCGTGACGGCAATAAAAGCCGTTGCGATGAAAAAATTGTATTTGTGGATCGTCATATCCTGAAATGTACTGCGTGTATAAATATATCATATAGACAATATGGATCATTTGTGCTGCAAAGCAATTAGTCAATTAAAGTGGTAGATTATTAAGCCGAATACAAAGAAAGATTTAGATAATGGTTCTAACAAACTAAAGTTGGAGTCTGAAAATCATCAAGAAACATTTTGTGAATGGAATATTAGCCAATCCCATCATACGAATATGTGATACTAATTTACAGAAGGATTTCAACATTATTATGTTTTTTTTAGATTTAAATGAATGTATATTGATTAAGGAGAGATTCAAACTCGAAATTCAAATAAAGCAATACAATGATTATGTGTCAGTGAATGAGATTACTTCAAGTCAATTAAATTTCATATATGGACATTTGCTACTGTTTACTGTCAGGTTGTCTTTGTTGGAATGAATTTGTTCCTTTTATAGCTTCACTTCGTAAATATGGAGAATGGCAAACATCCAAATTAAAATTATATAACAATGGGCTATTAAAACAGCAAAATAAACAATTTATTTTGAAATTCTTTTGAATTTCATTAAAACAAATAAAAATAAACTGTCATTTAACTGAATCCATCATGGGAAAAATTCTCGCCTAAAAAATCCAATACAAATTAGCGTACAAAAATCATCAATTGGATTTGCAATCTTTTAATATTTCCGACAATTAAAAAAAGCTAACTACGAGTTCGGATATTTCCAGCTGCCCAGGTGCTGATTTGGAAGGAATCGACCCTGCCATTGTTAAGATGACTAAGTTTTTGAAAAACTACACTCATAAAACAAAATTTTGCTGAATACTTGTGATCGTATGCATCATTTGTGCTGGAAAACAGCCAGTCAATTAAAATTGTCCATTATTTAAAAAAATACAAAGTAAGATTTAGATAATGGTTATAATCAAATAAACTTCGAGAAATTAGAAATCCGAAAATCATCATGAAATGACTAGAGTTTGTGAATTGAATATTACTATTCCTATCAGTGGAATATATGATACTAATTGAAAAATATTTTTTATGGCATAACATTGTATATTTATTATTTGAAATCAATGTATATCAACATAAAAGATAAAAAAGACAATCAAAATCGATATTTTGCAATATCAAATGAAGCAATGCAATTATAATTATATGACGTTAGATTACATAAGTTTGTTTAACTAAATTTCATCTAAGAACACTGGGACTGTAAATTTGAGTACGCTATGAATTTGTTCCTTTTATAGTCTCACTTTATAAATCTGATGGATGGGCAACAGGCCAAATAAAATTATACATCAATGGGTAATTTACATAACAATAAACAAATCAGTTTGAAATTCTATTGAATGTAATTTAAACAATGAGTGTGATATAAATTTTAAAGATATGACTTATTAAAATTATTACTCATCAAACATTTCACAGAAGGCATTGAAAATTAATTTGTGGCTTTTAACAGAATCCATCATGTGCAAATTCCTCTCCTGCAAAATCAAATACAAATCAGCGAACAAAAATCATCTATTTGATTTGTCAATATTTTAGAATCTTCACATAATCATCAAACATTTATGTACTTACCTTGGCACTGAAGAACGCAAAGATTAAGATAGCTCTGCCCACTTGCTGCACAGACAGGAGCATGTTCCCCACCACAACCACATGTTTCACCGCCAATGGAGCTTTTCACAAGGCCACCTTCGCATTCTCCAGGATGTTCGATCTGCACGCCTGGATCTTTTATAAAAATTTGAAGTCGTAAAGTTATTTTTAATATTTCAGTAATCGACAAATGTCTTGCATAAAATTCTTACCAGATTCACATGCAAATATACAAGGATTGATATAAGTGTTCCCATCAGTTCCACACTGCGGAATATATTCATAAGTACATTCACAGCCACTACTCAAGCCAACCTCAAGTCCGTATATTTCCTGTTGCCCGGGGGCAGACTTGGAAGAAATAGAGCCTCCCGTGGTTAAAATGGCTGAGTTGGTGAAAAACACCAAACATAAAAACGAATTCTGACAAAATCCTTTCATCGTATTTATTTGTATGAAAATATCTTCTATCTAAAATCAAAGTTGATACTTGACTTTCAATTTACATTCATTTTTAATTATGAATATGAGCTATTGTGAAAAATATTTATGTAAAAAATGAGTAAAGCAGAGTCTTACGCAATTTTCAAAACAAGTGCCATTTTTTGCTTTTTATTCAAACATTCAACGTGGTAGATTTCCCAATAGTTTTATTGATAACAAATAAAAATTATAACGCAATCAATTGCTTAATGCATTCATAACTTTTGCCGACAATATTATTTTTCAACATTTATAAAAAATGTTATTATCAGTTAAAAGCTTGACAAAACCCGTCATGTGAAAATTCTTCGCCTGCAAATAAAAATGGAAATTATGAAACATTTTATTATCGAAATTTTTAGTGCGGTCTTAAAAAACCGAACATATCGTTGTGCTTACCTAGGCACCGAAGTGTACATTCATTATAAAAACTTTCCCCGCTTACTGCACAGACAGGAGCTTTTTCTTCTCCACAATTACAGCTTTCACCGCCAGTAGCGATTTTTAAGACGCCACCTTCGCATTCGCCTGGATGATCGATGTGTACGTCAGGGCCTGTTTTATAACCATTTAGACTAATAAATATATTTATAAAATTTGAAATATGAAAACAGTTTGATTTTAAAATCTTACCCACTCCGCAAACGAATACACACGCATTAATATAAGTATTCCCGTCAGTTCCACACTGCGGATTATATTCGTGGGTACACATGCATCTGGCGCCTATTGTATAGATTCCAGGAATTTCATCATCTTCCGTAACTTTAGTCTTTCGTTCATGTATTGGATTTCATGCAGAAAATATTTATAGCGTATTCACTTGTTAATTTGCAAGGTCATGACTCATAAATTTCTCTAGTATGAAAATATTTGCAAGTCGTAAAATGCTGGATAAAAAATGTCAATCGATGACGGAGTCGACTCGAATTTTGAGATTGCTTTTACTCATACATTATAAGTGCGACCAAGCTATATGCAAAAGAAACAAGCCATTTAGTATTTCTTGCAAAATATTTATATTCTATTTTGATCAATTTATTTATTATCTTTTTGAAAATTTTGATAACTTTAAAATAACTTATCAACTAAGATTATTTACTGGTTGTTTTCAGCCTCGAAATTCTAAGGACAAATAAACACATCACACGTTCCTTCGTGATTTACTTCAAGTCCTGTAAAAACAAGAAAATATATAATAAATATAAATTACATTTACAATTCTTATTTAATTTTTTATAGCAAATACACACCTGCACAATGTGCAACGCAAGGGTTAACGTATTCTCGATGATCGGATGCACACACGATTTCTAAATCATAAGGACAGTCACATCCAGATAGATCTACCACCTGACTTGCTGGAGCTAATTCACCTGGTTCAGGATACGCTGCTGTCTCCATTGCCAAAAGAATGAGGACGACAAAGCAAATTCCAAACAAGACATTCGGTTGAATGAACATTTTAAATTAATGTGACTGGATTTATTTGAGGAGATATATCAGGGTGAACTATTTTGAGTTCGTTCTGTCACGACATTAAATTTAGCTGAAAAGAAAGGTTACGTATTACGCAATATAGGAATTAAATTATGTTCATTCTATCTTACATCGCAACATCATTACAAAATATATTTTTCCCCTATAATTGTTCTTTGAAGGTTTAGAATTTTCTGAATAGGTTGCAAGGGCCCTCGGAAAGTTCTTATAATCCAATTCCCATAACGGGATGGTTCCCATATTTCATGTTCTCATAAAGGGCTAATTCTAATAAATTCATAATTTTCATAATCCCAGCTGACGAATACCCACACCAGTCTGGTCGAGTGGGTGATAAAAAAGACAAATAAAGTGGTATTCTGACTTATGAACTTCATTTTGCATTAAAATATTTTGAATATTGTACAACATCTAAATAAAAAGTACTACTCGACTTGAAAACTTTAATAGTACCAAAATATTCAACCTTTTTACAATTTCAAAAGACATTCTTAAGCTATTGAAAAACAATGAAAATAGTTTTTTAACTGCAGTTTAGTCTTTCGTTCATGCATTAGATTCCACAATGCCTTTTTAACTACAGAAAATGTTTATAGCGTATTCACCTGTTAAATTGCAAGGTCATCACTTACAAAGTTCTCTTATATGAAAATATTTGCAAGTCTTAAATGCTGGATAAAAATACCGACCAAGCTATACGCAATAGAAATAAGTTATTTATATATTATATTTTGTTTGTTTTGTTATTATTTTGAAAATTTTGATAATTTGTAAATTAGCTTATTAACTAAGATTATTAACTTGTTGGTTTTAGCCCCAACATTCTAGTCACAAACAAACACATCACATGTTCCATAGTGATTTACTTCAACTCCTGTAAAAACCAGCAAAATAAATAATAAATATAAATTACATTTCAAATTCTTATTTAAAATTCTTATTTAATCTTATTTATTTTTTGCCAATACACACCTGCACATTGGGCAACACAAGGGTTAGCGTAGTCATGATAATTGGATCCACACACAAGTTCTAAATCATAAGGACACTCACATCCAGCAAGATCGTCCACGTCTGCCATCTGATTGGCTGGCGCTAAATCACCTCGAGCAGGAGAACATGTTACTCTCATTACAAAAATAATGAAGAAAACGCAAACTCTAAACACGACATTCTGTTTGGCGGACATATCACCCTGACGTATGGGCTAAGTATTGAAATTTAAGTGAAAATTCAGAGTGATTCATTCAAACCGAAGAATCAGGTTGAACTAATTTAAGTTCGTTCCAAAATAAAATTAAATCAAGCTGAAAACATAGATCACAAATTGCGCAATATATGCGTTAAAGTATGTTTATTCTTCTTTTTTCAATGTAACCACAATAAAATACGGAAACTGTTTTCCACCTATTATTTTTCATTGAAGGTTAAGAGCTTTCTAAATAGGTTGCATATTTTCAAATTTTTTCGATCAAAATCCAATATTCAATCTGTAAAAAATGTTGTTTCTTTTAAATGATTGAATTAAGTAAAACATGTGTATTTTCCAGGATTATTTCTTTCGGGAATTCATGCAACTAGGCGTAAAAATGCTTATACCATGCAAGCAGGCTACTTTGAAACCTATACGATGATGCTGTGACAATACTTTTTATAAAGATTAGACAGATTAATCGTTTGATATTTTAAGGGAAATATTTTCAGAACAAATAAGCAATAGATTGATGCTCTTTTTAGTATTAGCCATATTTTTCTTAGATACATTTAGAAACCCAGTAATATTTGATAGCATCCAGTTTACGCTTGTTTTTGACCAACCAACTTTAGATTGATAACAGGAAATTGCAGCATTCAAATAGCAAAAAATGAAAAATTAATTTAGTGCGCTAATATGGTGACAAATATACTTTACCAAGAATAAACACAAGTTATACTTTGCATGACGAATTTCATAAGGAATAATTTCCGTTGTGGCTTTGTTCATGATATATTTGGTTTCCTCTTGCGGTTTCGAGACAAATGCATTTGTCGATGCATAGAAGTAAAACAGTTAACACTTTAACACCACACACTAACACGCTTCTCAGGAAACTGTGGTGATTTATTTCCGTTGAGAGAAACATAAAATTTCAGCAAAAACAAAGCCAGTCATTGAGTAAAAAACTTCAATATTCTCTTAAAAAGTAAATCAGTTGATCACATTGTATTAGCTATGCTGGCCTGAAGTAGTCGTTTTAGCAAGATACCGAGAAGTTTTTGTAGCGGTCGTTTTATTTCTAAAATACGTTTGTAATTACATCAGACTTTAGAAAGATTTGAAATATGAAGCTTGTGCTTTTAGTGGTTCTGATTGGAGTCATATCCACTGTAGTAGCATCCGACCGAGAAAAAAGAACTTTGGGACGTTGTAACCGCCAATGCAACTACTGCGGATACAAGAAAGAGTGGGTCTGTGGAAAAGATGGGTTCACTTATTTCAACCGATGTCATGCTGAGTGTTGCCGTAATTAAACCTTCAAAACTACTTGGACAATTTAAGAACTTATCGATATTATAATTTTTACAGTTATTATAACTTATTACTATTACCTTGTATCAATATTTTAGGTGTCAAGGTGGACTTTCCAAGTTCCTGCGAGTTGAGAAAGTGAATCGGCTTCAAGAAGATTTTGAAGTACTTGACATTTTAAAAAATTGCAGAAATTTTCTTATATAAGCCTATACATAAAAAAGGAACGACCTTCTTATTTTTTCGGGTTTTCTCAAAATTTCAAATTATAAATTATAAATTATAATTATGAATTGATTTGGCCATCGGCTTTAACAATAATATAATGATTATAATATAATTTAATAAAATTATAATTAAAAACTTTTCGAAAGTTTTAAGTAATTAAAAAATATTTACATTACATTTATTTTTATGCAATCATTCGATTCAAACGCATTCTTATCTCTAGTCATCTTCTACATTAAGTTTTAAGATACCTTAAGACTCAGCAAATACAACACTAAAATGTTCAATACTCTCCTCAAACAGCAACAACAGCGATACAGTTGC
>JAQIXW010002515.1:0-15259 GCA_034700685.1 Willowsia buskii | reverse complement strand
TTGAAGTAAATCGATCCATAATAAATGTCTTGTCTTATTTTTTCAGATGCAAAATAAAACAATCGCCGAATGAACCTGAGAAATTATTCGTTTCACAAAGTATCGTGATTCGTGCAACATAATCGAGATTTTAATTTCCTTGGAGCGTTAAAACACGAACGATGCACTATTGGTTTTTATATGAAAATTTTCTCACAATGATTTTGTGAACAAGTAGGCATATTTTATCACAACAACTATCTAAATTTTCAAGTTACTAATTTGAACATTTGATATTTGACAGGGTTTCGAGATCTAAAACCACACTCACGAACGAAGCAATCCATCTACCATACTCGAGTGCATCCAAAAGCTTACTAAACCAGCAAATGGCAGTGAAATTAGACTAATCTCACGAAAGATAGAAAAATTGATTATGTAATATCTACACTATCAGAAAATTCAAAAAAATTTCATACCCACGTAGAAAGTGAACTTTTCCTTTCTCCCTGCTTCCAATGAACACCTAAAGGTAATCCACACTCGTCAATTTGCAAGTTATCAAGAAATGAATACCCAAATGGGGAATGCTTGTGGTACTACTGTGGGAAAAAAACTAAGATAACATAAATCCCGTGTTCACACGACCCATCAATGAAAAATAAATGTGTGTTTTCTACGATCAACGGCGTCGTAAAAGTAGGGGCCAAAATGCATGATTTTTTCTCAACTTTTAAAATGAAGGCTTAACTATTTAAACTGAATATCTTTACATATAATGTCGGCTTATAAAATTTTCAAAGAACTACACTAAAATAGAAACGTATCATATTTGCAGAATGCATTGCCTCTCGTGGTCCTACGTAATTGCCTGTTTTATGGATGATGATAAAGAAAGTATACACAATCAAGCGTGTGTCATGTTGAATGAAGGCAACTAAACCACATCACCACAATAATCTCTGATACATTTTTATTGTTTCGATACCATTGTACACGAAAATACAATGGTTATTGGAGCAAAGTGGCCGGAATCACCGTTCACTTCTGAGAATAAGGAGAAACTGGTCATTGCACAGAACCCGATATTTATATCTTATAACTTAAAGTAGTAGCGAATGAGGGATCTGCAGGATTTTAAAATCATGTTCAGTTTTTTGAAAATATTATTGGCGTTGAACTTATGTATTTCATTAAAACGCATTTGCTTGAAACATGTTTCTGTCTTAACTTTTTTTTAATGATTTTTTGAATACATAATCGAATTTTACACATTTTAGGAAGTAGAAAACGATATATAAAATACATAGTAACAATTTTCAGGGTACATCGCATTTGCAGGGTATCATTCTTTCAATTAACAAATATTATGAACAGTTTTGTGTTGCAGAATTTAGAACTGTATTTTGAATAGCCAAAGGGTGAGACTTTGGACGTAATGTTTCAATATTTAATTTTAAATGCCGTTTTCAGTAGTTACCTCACAAGTTTTATCATCAGAGATTTGAATTGAATATACCCAAAAGAAATCAAGAAATTTGCTCTGCTACATTCTATTAGCGAACTGTATTAGCCGTCGCTTGGTAAACCTGACAAGAATTTATTAGTGGCATTAAACTAAATTTTGATTTTCTTTCTGCTTGTTCATAATTGGGGTTTAAAAATTTGGCTTATTCTTAGTCATGCGATCTGAATTTGAATATTTAAAATAACTAGCACTTATCCTGAATTATTGCATCAATATGAAAACTGAAAACAAACAACTAGGCTTTCCTGTTACGGTGAGAAAGACCTGAAGAAGGACTTTTTATTATATACTACGATCATGACTCATCAGCAAAACTGAACGTGCGTTTATGCTTAAATATCTGGTGGTATTTCCCCTCTTCTCACATGCTACCTCAACTTATAAGCGATTTTAAAACGCATGCTAAAAAAACAAGAATATATTGAAGGCTTTCTAGATTTCCTCATGACAAATATTTCCTGATGGAAGCTTTGCAAACATTACAAACCAAGACAAGACAATTTAATAAGCAAGTTTGAATATGAGCAAAAACTAGTTAAACCCTAATATTAAAAATGTGAATACACCAACATCTACAAACATTCAGACATATTAATCTATAAATTTTTTTGGTGAAATATCCATTTAGCTAAAAATAAGCAAAACGTTAATAAAACTACTTATTGACGATGGTACTATACGAGTTTTATGAATATGTGATTTTATCTAAAATCCTCCTTATCTAAAGTATTCAGACTATGAGAGAAGTAGAGCATAAATTTTCATATGTATGTCAGTCTATCTCTATATGTAAAAGATCCTCATCCAAAACTTTCTATGCATTAAATTGAATTGAATGCACGCACAATCACAACAGTTCAGCCAGATAAACCCTGAAGTTATAGTCAAGTACGTATCTACTTACTACATGTATCACAAGATGTCTATAAAACTAATAAACGATGGTTTTCCCACACGGGTTTTTGAATAGTGATTTAATGCTTTATTATTAACTATTCATATTTGTTGCTGGGTTCAAGCAATCTTGACACATAAACCGTAACACTTCATACAATGATTTATACCTTTTCAGACGCACTATACTTTTGACATGTGACCTGTCAGATAAAATAAAGAATACATAAATAGTAGCCTGCGCTACTGGTTTCTCACTCAAGTATCCTGTTAGCACTCTCATAAACGTTTTAAGCATTCTCCTTCCCTATTCATTACATTCCTGACATTTCACTCAGCATTTGTAAATCTGTACATTGCACATAATAAAGTGATATCTACCAAGTAATTACTGCCCTTCATTGCACATCTCTGCACAAGCTCCACTTGAACCAACAGAATGTCAACACACAAACATATCAATTTATTATAAAAGTACACAAGAATGAATATATATTTTTAAAGAGCTGATATGGCTTTCAACAGAAGACTTCATGTCATCAAATAATAAAGCACTGAATTGAGGAGGATTACAGTAACAATAGCTTAGCTCATGTGTTCTACTCAATTTTTGTCAGTTTCTCCAACATACTAACTGTCCTACGAAATTTAGGAAGTATTTTTTCATCTGCAACAGTTTATAAAAATCTCATGCATTCTTTGAAATGATTTTTCTTAACATTTAACATTGCAAGCAATTGTCAGAGTTGACAGCATTATCTGTAAGTAAGGACTAACTGGATAAACTCTAATGTACTTGTTGTTGGCGTTCGACTGTGACCATTAAACTGGGAAACCTATTTAGTACCCAAGTATTAGCAGAATGCATAGCACCTGGTGGTCCTACAAACATTGTCAGGTTTTTTCGGATGATTACAAAGAAAGTTCGTACAAGCAAGCGGCGTCTGTCAAATTCAACGAAGGCAACTAAAGAAAACCACCACAATAAACTCCAAAACGATACATAGAACCCAAATGGGAGCGATAAACTTTCATTGTCTCATTGCTGATATAACCAAAAGGATTTACAAAAATATTTGCCGTTCTGGTCGTCTTCTGTCATCAGCTTTCATGTCACATGTCAACTGTTGATATTTTTTAGTTGATCATACACAGGGATATATGTTTTCAGCATTTTCTCACCAACATTCCATTCCTTTCTCAGTTCTTCCATTTTATGACTTTTGTACCTGGCTTGGATATCAACAATATTTTTCTCCAACTTTTAAAAGCATTTACAAAATGTATTGTATCCTGGGTTCAAATAATTGTGCATTTTATTAGAGGAATGTTTTAAAAGATTGATGCCTCGTGGACGGACGATAATTATTTATGTATTTGTGAGAATGATTAGCAAGGACCATATAAGGGAAACTGAATTCAAAACTCCTTTAATTGCGCATATGCACATATATATTTGTTATTGGAGCGTTGTTGCCAGAATCATCACTCACTTTTAAATGAAAAAATAAGGCCATTTGACCCATAGCCATTATTTACAACTCTACTCGTTACTACGGAGGATCTTTATCTGAATGTTCTTCAAGCCATGTTCATGGTATTAAAAATACGGCTGGCATTTAACTTAAGCAATTTAGAGAAATGCAAATATTTAAGTAAGTTTTGTGTCAAAAATTTTACCGTAACGTAAACTTTAAAATGATCCATCATTCCATTCTGCATTAGTCCATTACTCTGTGCATTGCAAACACGTAATGTCTATCCGGAATCTTATGCTCTTCAATCCACATCTCTGAACAAACTCTACTTGAAGCATCATTGCGTACCTACATATCATAAATTATTTTTACTTCCGATGTAAAAAGTTTTTACAGTATGTTCACGTTTTTTTTAAAATCACAATCCCCTATTAATTACACCAAAGTGATATGGGGATAATCTGATCATCAGAAGAATCATGACTTTTTTTAAACATATGGTTGGCATTTGACTTGAGAAGTTTGGTGAAGCACCTGTATTTACGAAAAATGCTTCTCAAAATATAACATAATTTTTTAAACCGTTAATATTTTCTAGTCAATCCAACGTGTCGAGGCCTCTTTGAAAGTGTGATTGCATGTAATAAGTAAAGAAAAATTATTAATATTCGCATCTACAAAAATACCTAATAAAATGCACATTCACAGAGTTAAGCACTTTTTAACAATCTAAATGTGAGTTATTGCATATCGTATTTCATACTTTTGCTGTGGCTTTCAACCTTCAGCATTTTACGTTTTATCTTTGATTACTCCATCACTAGAAAAGGCCAATCGGTTCCTCTCCTGAGGAGAGGAACTTATTCACACAGTTATGGTAAATGATCTGACCAAGTGACCATTATTCGCAAAACTCAGAATTAAAAAATTCGCTTTCGTTTAGGTAGAAATGCAAAACTGGTTGAAAAACTGTTAAAACAATTATAAATTTCAAAAACCCTAATGTGAACAATAATGAGTACTAAAAATTCTGACGAATTGCCCTACACATGCCCTATGTTCCTGTTGTAAAATTTAACGGTTTCCAACTGTTGCCATCGGCCATTAGTACCCATTCCGTTGCCAAAATCATAATCAAAAACTCCGTAAAACAACCTGCCACAGATTTAAGCCACAAACCACTTGTAACTAAAAGAATTAATTTTACTATAAGAAAATAAACCTGACAACTGCAGGATATAGAAATCTTGCGGTGCATGTGAAGCAAGAATCATGCAGAACGTACTTTAATTTAGCAATAGTAAGCCAAATGAGACCATAAAACACTTATTCTTGTGTTGTCCCGTATCGTTAAATTGAGAAAACACAAAAATTGCATCAAACATAAATCCTTTTAAGAGTCCCGATCAAATGGTATCTAACATACCCAATGTTGACAATAAAAAATGACGATAACAAAAGCTATCTAACGGTTACCGTTGGTCGTTGGTGTCCGCCTTCAAACTTATTAAAGCGATGACCAATAACCCATGGCAAAAATCAGAATTTAAAAATTCAATTTCGTTGAGGCAGGATGGCAAAAAAGGTTAAAAAACGTTAAAACCGTTACGCATTTCAGAAAAGTTTATGTGGAAAAGGGTCGGTGCTAAAAATGCTAAAAAAAAATGAGCCCACACATGTCATATGTTCCAATTGCACAATTTGACGGTTATAAAGGTTTTTAACGGTTGCCGTTGGTCGTTGGTGTCCAACTTCAAACTTATTACAGCGGCGATGACCAATAACCCGTTGCAAAAATCAGAATTGAAAAATTCGCTTTCGTCAAGGCAGGAAATCAAAAAGGGTGAAAAAACCGTTAAAACCGTTACAAATTTCGGAAACGTTTATGAGGAAAAGGATCAGTGCTAAATATGCTGAAAAATGAGCCCATACATACCCTATGCTCCTATTACAAAATTTGACGGTTATAACGGTTTTTAACGGTTGCCGTTGGTCTCCACCTACAATGATCTCGCATTCTATCACATACTTTACGCTGATTGGCTCATTGGTATTTTTTGGGAGGAAGGAAGCGCGAAATTAAAAATTAGACAGCACGTCAAAATATCTGGTCTCCAAGACGCAGCGACCCAGCTGCTTGAAATGTGGCATATTATTATTGATTTGTTTTCTGCTCAAGGTGCCTGTTTTACCTTTACCAACAAAAATACGCATAAACGTAATAAAATCATTTTGTGGCGTTGGGATAAATTTTGATTATATTTGTGTTTGCTTGATACTACTTTAAAAATTAGTTTAGTTCAGATTACCGACCTGATTTTTAAATTTTATGATAGCTAACAATTGATTAGTCTATTGTATATTGTGTCAGTATGAAAACAAATATCGTGATTTTATTGTAACCGTTGGAAAAGTTACGACTGAAAAACTTCTCCCTGATTGCAACTATGGTGTGTAAAGCTAAACGTGTGAACCTACTTATTTTCCTACGAGTATTTTTCCACTTCTCACATGTTGCGTTCACTTTAAAGTGCTATCGACCATGTAACGAAAAAATCGGAATATTTTGGGGAGTTTGCTATTTTCCTTATGAAATACAGTTCCAACTGGAAACTTCACAATCTAAGTAGCTCCAAAGCAGCATTAATTCATTGTTTTAATGAAACCGTAACTAGAGGCATCACAAAGGCCATTTGTCGCTTTGGCCATGTCACTTCAACTTTCACCCACGTGTCGACTGCCAATATTTTCCAGTAATCTTAGCACATTGGAAAGACAATGCCTTACCTCAAAACAAAATCTTGCATTTCATAAAGCCCGTCAGTGCTCATTGATATGATGGTAAAATATTATTTATACAAAAAATCTGTGCGAGCTAACTTTATTACGAATTGGCTACACTATATTACCTACAGGAAAAAATTGTTTCGAATACATTTCTACTTAAAAAAGATCATTTGTATTCATAATTTTTATGCTACTGCTTAGAATTCTGAAAATTGGTAAGATAATAGTGCAGATAATTTGTCCGTCTCCGAATCATACAATACTGCTTCTATTTTTCCTTGCATGTGTCTTGTTACAGCTTCATTCAGCTTCAGCTCCCGTCTTCATTAATCATCTTTCTGCACATAACAAGAGTATCCCTAGCATGCCATGCCCTCCTCTTTACATCGACTCCAAAAGGTTGAAACAGAAAGATATCACTAGGCGCATGTAATTTTGTATCGATTTCATATAATCGTATTGTGTCGAATCTACAACATAACGTTACTATATGAGTACACAAGCACGAGTTTATATTTTCAAAGAGATGATAAGTCTATCAGCATATACGTCATATCATTAAGAACGAAAACTCAGAATTGAGGGGGATGGCAGTAACAAAAGCTTAGTTCATGGCTTCTATAAAATTTATTGCCAATTTCTCAAACTGACTAACTGTACTAGAAAATTATTAAGTATTTTCATCTATAACAACTAATAATCATTACATACAAAAGTAGTTATTAATTTATTTTAATAACATTGACAATTTCGAACATTGAATACTTGGGATACTAGTAATGTGTTCAGCGGAAATCCCTTGATAAAAATGATATTGTACAGTATCTACAAAATTATCATATTAAAAACGTATATAAGCCTTGGTTAATTTTTTCAAAGAGATTGGAAGGCTTTCAATATCAAACAAGAAAGTACTGAATGGAAAAGGAATGCAGCAACAATAAGTAACAACTCAGTTTAAAAAATTAAAAAGTTTTATCTGTAAAATAAAAATAATGTCAAATGGAAATTATTTTAGAACATATTTTTGCAAACAAATGTCTTTACTTGTAGGGAAGAGAAATTACCATTTATACCACTAACCACGCGAAGGTTCTATCTGCATATACATTGACTTGATAAGAACTTAATTTTTGTTATTGGCGTTGGACTACACCATTGTTTTATTATGTTTTGTTTGCATACATTTATATTTAAACGCATTGTTTCATTCAGCTTATTTCAAAGGGATTAAAAGAGATATCCGTGGTTGTGTGCCTTCAACAGCATCCCGGAGACACGTGCGTCATGGGTGGCACCATGCAACTACTGTCACCTGTTATCCATGACAATGTAAAGTAAGCCGTTATAAAATATAGTAATGTGTAGAACCTAAACCACAGCGACCGTACCTGCAGCTTATCTGTCATATTTAATTACATGCCAAAAACTTTTCAAACCAGTAAGTGGCAGCGCAATTACACAAATTTTAGAAAATAATAACTTTATCTAAAATTTACACAATCAGAAAATTCACACATTTTTCAGATCCATACACCAATATACAAAGTGAACTTTTTCTTCCCCATACCTGAAATTGACGAGGATCGACATCTAAAGATAAGCGACACTCGTCAATGTCGTCGGTTGTTTCTCCACTTCTCAGGATTTGCCTTTCCTTTAGTTGTTTTCTAGCAACAGCTTTGTAAAAGCAGGAACCGAAATGTATAATTTTTCTCCAACTTTTTTTTCAAGTGAAAGCAAAACAATTCAATCTGAATATCTGCATATAAAATTTTGGCTTTCGGATAGACAACACCACCACAATAATATCTAAAGTGATGCAATTACAGTAAAAAAATAAAGCATATTTGTCGTTTTGTATGTAATTGTAAGAATGATTAGCAAGGACCATATTATCATAGAAACTGAATTCAAAAAGCTTGTAATTTCAGACTGTAAAAATACAGTTTAAGAATGGAACATTGTTACCAGAATCATGATTTAATTTCAATTAGAATAATGAGAATAACCCATGACATTGGCCATTGGACTGAAGCCATCGTTTATATCTCTATCAAAACCAGGAGTGAATCAAGTTATCTGAACGTTTGATAGTTATTGTGCAGTTATGAAAATTATTGTTGGCATCTAACTTGAGTAATTGAATGAAACGCGAATATTTAAATAATTTTTGTGTCTCCAATTATAACGTAATGTAAAATGAGCTTTTAAAATGAGTTTTTGAATAAATATTCGAATTTTTGAGCAGGAAGCAACACAATGTATAAACTGGAAAACGATATATAATATGTATTGAATCCATGCGTCACAAACATTAGATTTCTTAGCGAACACATTTAACGAGAAAACCACCGTGCATTCATTTGCAATAGAAGAAATATCCCAATAGTGTATACATTTGGACCTTTTACCCATTGTCTCATTTGTTAACCAAGAGATTAAAAAGGAATATCTGTAGGTTTGGTCGTGTGTCTTTGTTTTTAAGCAAGTGAAAACTAAATATTTTCGAGTTCATCCAACACAAATTTTCCAAAAATTACCGTTATTAAACGACACCCAATGAAACACAAACCTAAAAAAAATTTTATAATCAGAAATTCGTAATACATCAATACAAAATTTAGCATTACATTATGAATAATCAAAGTGTGAGGTAGTGGACATGATATTTTAGCATTTGATTTCTATTTTCATTTTCAATAGTTACGTAACAAGTTCTACCATTATGGGGTTTAAGATACCAACTAAGATTACTCACATCACGAGCTTGCAGAGATCTATAGTGAAAATTAATTAACTAATCGTAATAAAAATCATGTAGTGACGTGGAACTAAATTTTGGTTTTGTTTGTGTCTGCTTGATACTAGGTTCTTCAAAAGTTAGCTTAGTGATTTAATTTTCAAATTTTAAGGCAACTGACACTTATTCTAGATCGTTGCATCAATATGAAAACAAACAACTACATTTTCCTACTACGGTGGGAAAGGCCTGAAATGATGGTCTATTTAATGACCTATAGTCATAGATTATCGCAAAAATCCTCTAAAGTTCCAAGTCATGAATTTGAAGAATGACTATTTAACTTTTATCCAACATTATAATCATAGAAGCACTACATCCAACTAATCTGTCGAAATAATGTACATGCAAGAAAGTCCACCAAACGTATAAATGGCAGCGTGACTGCACAAATTATAGGAAAGCATATTTTTATGTCAAATCTGCACATTCAAAAAATTCACAAATTTATGGATACCCGTGTACAAAGTGAACTTTTTTGTTGCTTTGCCAGCAATAAGCAGCGGTAACATCCAAGGGAATAGACGCTCGTCAATGTCTATTTCATCTAGAAATGGATTCTCAAACTGAAATATGGAATGCTCCTGGTAACACTGTGGGAAAAACTAGGATAATATAAACTAAGTGCTCAAGCAACCCTTCAATGAAAAAAAAGCGTCCTCACGTTTCGTATCCTACGGTTATTTGTCATTTTCTGGATTTGCCTTTTTTTCAAATATTTTCTAGCAACAATATAGTAACCGAAATGCATGATTTTTTCTCCAGCTTTTTTCTAGGGAAAGCAAAATTTCTAGAACTAAATATCTGTAAATAAAATGTCGGCTTATAAATTTTTCACAGCGCTACCCTAAAATACAAGCATGCACAATATTTGCAGAATGCATCGCCATTTGTGGTCCTACTTAATTGTCTGTTGTTTGGATGATTGTAAAGAAAGCTCGCACAATCAAGCGTTAGTCATTTTCAATCAAAGCAACTAGACAACACCACCACAATATTCTCTAAAGTGACACATTACCCAAATGGGAATGCCTAACCTTCGTTGTCTCATTGGCGCTGTTACCAAAAGGATTGACAAAGGATGCTTTTCGTTCTGGTCGCGTGCTTTGAGTATTGCAGTCACGTGCCAACTGTTGATATTTCTGGCTGAGTTGGCACATACTTACAAGTTAGTCAGTTAAAGTCATCAATTGAAAAACAGAAACAATTCACTTACAAACGGGACAAAAAAATCGTTTAAAAATACTTTTTGTGTAATTACAAATATCGTGAATTGGCTCACCAGCATTATTTAGGTGTATGTATCATTGTAGCACATAGATGTAATTTATAGTTTATTTATTTATTTATAGTTTTTCGGATGGTCTGTACTTCTGAATTGGTCAAATGGAATAGAGAATACTTGAGTAGAAGCCTATGCTACTGTTTTTATACACAAATATCTTGGTTATGTTCTCATACGCATTTCAGCATTTACTTCCCCATCATTACATTCCCGACGATCCATTTTGCGTTAGTCGGTCTGCAAATTGCAGAAACGTAATGCCTATCCAAAATCTCCTGCTCTTTATTGCACATCTCAAAACAAGCGATACTTGGAGCAAAGGATTATTACTATGAAGGAATAATATATGTTTTATTTTCATGGGAAACACTGGTGTGTACCTAGATATCATAAATAATTTTTGTTTCCGATGTAAACAGCCTGTATAAAAGGCTCATTTTTTCATCATCATAATCATAATCACTTAATCACCTACTTATTGACCCAAAAAGGTACCATATCCTTCATAACATTACTCAAAAAACCTTAAAGCATTTAGTCTCTCTGCCAAGTAAATAATGTCCTGTTTGAAAAAATATGGGTGGCATTTAACTTTAATAAATCGAGAATATTTTTAAAATCTGGTTTCTCGAATTATTACCTTAAAAAAATCTTTGATTACATAATCGATTTGTTTGAATACTAAACATGATGATGCATAAAATGGAATACGATACATAACAAACGGAAATATCATGGAAGTGCATAACATATCATCATTCTTTTAAAGAGTCGAATGTTCACAATATAATAATTGCTTCACTTGATTGTCTAAAATGATGCTTCTTTAAACATTTTTGAAAATTATCCGCACATCATTGGAGCGTAATATCTTTTGTTCTTATGTGGCACAAATAACTTCCAAATGATATCTCAGATAACACATTTGTTATATTTTCAATACACAACAGCCATTCTTACATGCATTTGCAATAAGAGAAAAATCATACAATGGTACGTATTTCAATCTGAACCCATTGACTCATTGATGCTGTTAACAAAGGGATTAAAAAGGTATATCCGTAGAATGATGGCGTGTCTTTCATTTCTTAAGCGCGTATCAACTGTAAATATTTTCCAGTCAATCCAACGCACCACAGCCTATTGCAAAGTATGGTTGTACATTATGTGTAAAGATCATTAATCATTAGTATACGATAATTCATTGTAAAATGTTTATATTCACAAAAATTTGTAGTTTAGCTTCAGCATAACTTTCACTTTAACAATACGTAAGAAAAAGAATTTTTCGTTTTTGAATAATCTAAATGTGAGATAATTGATAATATCTTTCATGGTTTTACTAGTATTTCTGCTGTCAGTAATTACGTAATTAAGACTACTATCATCAAGAATTTGCAGAAAAAAGTACATAAAAACGTCACTATTACCAAATTTCTCGTGTGTGGACTTTTGGATGTGTCTGTCTGTTACTTTTTTAAATAATTAAGTTTTTAGTGATCTGATTTTTTAAGTTTTTGGATGGCCAACAGCTGAATTTGTGTATTGTATGAAAATAAAAACAAGACAACGACAGGATTTTCCTGTAACTATGGGAAAAGTTACGAATGAAGATTTTTTCATTGAACGCTACGATTATGAATAAAGCTTTACGTGCGCGCATACTTCATCTCCTACCGGGTATTTTCCAGTTTAACTAGCTCCCGATTTTTGTATTTGTAGTGACAATATCTGTAAAATCATTCTTTCAATGAAGTCGTAACTGGAAGTATCACAAAGTATATTTGTCGCTTTGGTCATGTGCCTTCAACATTCAGTCACGTGTCAACTGTTGATATTTTCCAGTAAATTTAGCACACACTATATCAATTTTGAAGAGATAATGCCATACTTCAAAACGAAATCATGCATTTCATAAAACCCACCAGTACACATTGATATTTTTCATAGTTAAGCTATTATTTCCACAAAATCTACAAAAACTAACTTTATCACAAATTGACCACACCAAATTATCTACAGGACAAAATATTTTCAAATTGCTTTGAGTGCAGTGTCAAAAAATAAATTTGTATTAAGAATTTTTGATGCTACCATTTAGAAATCTGAAAACTGGAGAGATCATTGTGTGGATATTTTGTCCGTCTGAACCATGCAATATATGTAGCTTCTACGTTTTCTGGCACATGTCTTGTTACTGTTTTTATTTGTTCCATTTTCCATGATTCCCTTCCATCCTCCTGCTCATTCCAGACATTCCATTCTACATTATCCAGCTATCTGATCATAACAAGGGGCTCCCAAGCATGCTCTCCCTCCACTACACATCGCCCCCAAACGATTGAAACAGAAAGATGTCACTAGGTACATATACTCTTGTATCGATTTCGTATAGTCATTATGCGCAGAGTCTACAATATTATCTTATTATAAGCGCATATAAGCAGACAATAATTTATTCAAAGAGATGATAAGGTTTTCAACAAATGGTATCATATACACAAATAATAAGTTACTGATGAATGAAGAATGCATTAACAATAGCTTAATTCACGTGTTTATTTTTCCGTTTCTCTCACGAACTAACTGTTTTGCACAATTTCGGACGTATTTTTATCTGTGCATAGGCATATAGAAGTAATTTTTGTTCTGTATAGAGATTTTTGTTTGCTCATTATTTTTATCAGCTCAGTGACAAGACATTTCGATATCTGCAAATGTAGGCTCACAACGTAACAATCAAGAATTTGTTATTGGCGTTGGACATAGTCATAGTCTTATAAGTTTAAACATGTTTAGTAGCATAGTAGCCAGGTCCTTGAAATGAGAAATAGATGGAAGACGAATTCAAATTATTTCACTGAATTTTCTTATTGAAGTATATTCCAGAATTACGTGAATTCAATACTACTCCCTTAATCTTACGGACAAACATTTACGCAATTATGCATATACTTTATAATTCTCCGCAAGAAGTTTGTCTACTGGATTTCTATTAACTTTTGAATCATTGATGTAGTTGATAAAATTTTACCTTTACGAAAATTGTAGCCAGAAATATGATTACATTGCATCTCAAGAAACTGGCATTAATCTATACTATATTCACACCAGGCGGTCCAACGCATCACCAGCCATTCTGCATAACTATCACATGGCCAACATGCAAATGAGTCCTCGTCTAAGGATTTTTACATTAGGAAAGCCAACAAAATAAGACCACCATCCAAGACATCCATTTACACTCTCAAAAAAAGTATGGATTTATATTTACAACGCATTGTTTCATTCTATTTTAATCAAAAGGATTGAAAGAGATATCCGTTATCGTGTGCCTCCAACAGCAGCCCGGACTCGCGTCAACTGCTGATATATATCGGCCAACAGGTTGAAAAAAGTGTTCTACACTTCATATTCGCATACTGACGCAAATGAGTCATTACTATGAGTCATAAGATATGTTGTGGAAAACATGTGCAAATAAATTTGATTGTGAAGGTTCAATTATCTAAAATATTCTCCAAAATTTCCAATGCCGCCAATGTAACGATACAGCAACAAGAACAACATAAGCCAGAATTTATCAGTAAGCTGAAAAAACAATTTTTGAGCTGAAGAAACGCTATTAAAAATAATTTGGGCATTGATAATCTCATTGTCGTTGGTTGACGAGGATATTGTAGTACTTAGTAGAGCTTTGTGATATAAGCATAATCTGTTGTTGGGGTAACTTTTAGAGATCTATAATACTGACAAATAAGAATTCCATGAACAAGAAATAAACCCATACACACTGCGGATTCAGCTCATCTATGCAAGTTAGTACAGCTCCAGAAACTAGAAATAAATTAAGCGGCGTAAAACCGAGAGACCCCCAATAGACTTAAATGGTTTATTCTTTGAAAATTCATGAAAATTATCTTATTAAACAGAGGTAACGCATAATATGTCTGTTGATGGATTCACATCATTCCGGACTGCTATTCTTACAAGTTAGTATTTTTGTTAGTATTTTTGTTTGAACCGTGGAGTGTCTAAAATAACTTAATGTAGATACTGGACAAGTCACCATTGATTGATTCTCAAGATCTACTCAGCTGAGGTCTTTGAAATTATAGTTTTCTGAACGATTATTGGCATTCAAGCATTTTAAAATAAATCTAAATATTTTGTTAACCATATAACATGTGTGCTTAAGCAATAATACAAGTATTCTTGAGCGTAAGCATGAATTGTTTGCTGTTTTTATTGATACTGTGAACCAGTTTGATTTACAAATAAATGACATCCACGAATCGACACGAATGTCTCAAAAATGTTATTTAAACTTAATATGATATTTTGTCTGATTATATTGAAATATTGGCTCTCCAGAAATGAGGCCCGAAAAACCTAGCTGATTTAAATGAGCTTTCCCAGCAGCAATAGGTAAATGGGTAAATTTCACCCTCAAAATCAAAAATCATTTTATGCTAGGCGAATAGAGCACGTTGAATAATGCCGAA
>JAQIXW010002514.1:0-15269 GCA_034700685.1 Willowsia buskii | reverse complement strand
TCTACATTATGCTTTGCTCTCTTGGTATGCATTATAACAAGTTGTTGATCTGTTTCATGTTTACATTGCTAACTCGGCTAGCCAGACAATGTAATGCTACGCACACTTTTTGCGACTGTTTGCTAAATAAATCTACCCACATAGACTTGGATAATAAAAATAAAAATATATCAGTAAAAGGATTCTCGTATTCAAATTTTTTTTGCAAGAAATCACTGTGAAAATTGTTTAAGTGCCAACTAACGATAACGACTGACAAACCTAAGGCTTTTCTAAAAAATGCCTCAAATATGAGTAACGTTTTTATATTTTGTAATACTAACAGATTTATAAAACCTGTGGTGATTTGTTCACTCAATTTTAATGTTAGTGACTTTGATCATGAACCTCAATCTCATCTCCACAAACTGACTCGAATGTTTGTGTTTGATTGACTGTTGATTTCATCACTTGATTTTTACCGAACATTGTCAGTCGTTTTCAATTATTTTCGGTCAAGTTAGAATTAGTCTGAAATGAACAACGTTTGCATCACAGTCATGAAAATCAAGTCAAAGAGTCATTAATTCTCGAGTATGACGCTGCTTTCAACAACAGCTCTCCAACCGTCTCTCCAGTTTTGTTTGACTTATACGTGGACATACATTTCTATTGTAGATAAGTAGACATGATATATGGTGAACCGAACGCAAAGGAATTCCCATGCTTTCTCTTACAACATACCCGTGTCGTAAAGGCAACACGCTTTGTTCTTTTAGTGAAATTCATACTACTCCTCCGCTCCGCTCTTGCTGGCTTGATTACTTTTTAAATGACCAGATCCCTCCAAACTCTTGTAGACAGCTATGCGTATAGTTTTATGGTGATGGTGATCCATTCATACTGCTTTTTCCGCCTGCCTGCGTACACCACTCTCTATACTACTCAACTCCCAGTACACCCTGCTTCCATGTGTCATTTTTAATAAGGCAAATTTTGAAGCATGCAGACCTGATGCTTGCAAATATTACACTTATTATTATTCCATTAGTTGTGAGTTTGTTTGATAAATGAGCAAAGCACCAGAACTAATGCTCCATAGTGACTTCGACTGTCGGGTCTACTTTACATCACGCTTCACTGAAAACACGGACACACCACTGAAAATACATAGGCATTTCTATCATGAATGTACAGTGTACGCTCGAGCAAGTGTTGTTTTTATCGAATGTTTCTCTCCCTCTGTTCCTTGAAAAAGGTGATTACCAGATTAGAAAAATAAAATATTTGTTAAGGCTCTTAAAAGGAAGTGGAGATCCTTGCGTTTTTTGCACGACTCAACTCGACGACTAGTAGCCAAAAATTTACTGCAATTTTACAAGTCTTCTGTTTCATCTTTCTCTTGTTACAAAATTTCCCCCTGTTCCGGTTGAGTTACAAGTTGCAAAGGAAAAGGAAGCTTTGATATTTAAGCTCAAGTTTGTCCCTTCCTTCTCGCATCTCGTTTCTCTAGAGAAAAGTGGCAATCCGATTAGACATTCGTTGTAGGATTGCTAAATGTATAGGCTATAGGCGCATATATATACTATACATACATTATATTGTTTTTCTATACATAAGCGCACGGTGACAACTAATATCGTTGACAAGAAAGAGGGAACAAGTTGACGACCGAGTCTCAGAAGAGCATGTACATAGCAAAAAGACTGATGTTTGAAAGTACTGATATAACTTGGATTAGTTATATCAAAAAATCTCACTTATTTTTCAAAGATTTTCCTTGTATATTTAGCAGAGCATGTTTAGAAGGCAAGTGTACTGTGCAAAAAGGATTATATTAGAAAGGAGCCGAACAGACGGAGCATAAGAAGAAGAAATATCGAGTAATGCTGTTTTCTTTTTCTCAGGACTTTAGTCCATATTCTCTGAGTCACTTGAAAAAAAAATATCTGTTTGACTTTCAACATCTCTGAGAGGAAACGAAAGACTTCCATTTCTTGACTCAAATCCTTATTTTTTGCCACCACCGCCACCGCCATCACCACAACCACCGATATAACCACGGACGAATTTCTATTCTCCTTTGCGCTACGATTGTCTTGGATGTTTTCTACGACAATTGTCCTACTTTTCATTGAACACATCAGCAGAGACACAGAAGAGGAAGAGCGAGGGAGACTTTCCGGTCCTCATCTTGGTCGTTGGTTGACATGGTTGGGTTTATGTTGGCAGATGATAAGAACCAGCCAAGATGCTATTCAAAGAAATAGAACTTGGATTTACTGTTGCTATTGTAGTTTTTTATGCTGACTAAATATTTTTAATGGAGTCCAAAAATAATGGGAAATCAGTTTAACTCTTTACAAATACTTGTATGTATTTACTATTTTCCAACTTATATTAACTATTGGAATGTTTCAATGCATCTAAAGGATACAAATATCATGCTTTTCGGCGGATCACAAATGGAGCCAGACTGAGATTGACATAAGAGATGGACATTTGTAGAATGTGTCGACGTCTCTGTATGGTTTATGGTTTTTTGTGTTTTGGACACATTACTTCAAACCAAATAGAAATGCGTCACTGGCAAACCAAAGATGAAAACTTTTTTGTATTCTTGTTTCTCAGCAAAGCATTAAGTGTAGAAGTATCTTGCATTCATTTTCAAACACAGCATCACCATCATCACCGCCACCAGTAGCACCGCAACATGCATTTTTGTGAAGCGCTTGCAGCACTGCGGCAGCTCTATTTTCAAAATTTTGCTGTGGTTTCGTGTCACTCAACAAAAAAGTTGACCAACAGCACTCCCATTTTCGCTCTCATTTTCGATGTTCTATCTCAAAGCTAAGGTGTGGTACATCTCATTCAAGAGCTTGGAGAACATGGGTCCAGAAAATGTCACAGTTTTTCCTTCCGTTTCAAACATTTTTTTTCCTTTTCAATTTTCCAAGTACCTCTCCAACGTCACTACACTACTACTCGTGTGATGGGAATGTAGATACATTTGTGCTCTGTATTTGGGATGATGATGATGAGCTAATGCATGTCAAGTATAAAAATTTCCGGTGACCAGCGATCGACATTACTTACTTTTTCTATTTTCTTTCGGTGATGTCCACTCGTATTAAGTAGAGCGGGCCAACCGTGTGCAAAAACTCTTTACAGAAAAATTCGACTCCAGAGGGCATCCAGGGACACGAAAGACGGTCCTTTTATATTTCTGCCATTTCAACATGTCACTCTCTCCCTCTCTGTCTTACTCTTGCTGTTTATTTCACCTTCATACATTTTCGCCATTGACAAATTTGACAAAGAGAGAGTGACAAATGCCATTTGGGACTGTTCAATTTTTATAGAAAAAGTTCAAGTATTTCTCTACTTTCCATGGAAAAAAGAGTTGTGAGAAACAAGTTATCTGAAAGGGAAAGCAGAAATTCTGACAAGGACCACGATAAGGGGAAAAGGAGAATTATTCCAGATCCAGGGTAATTCCTTGAGGTTGGCGGGATACACAAATCAAGTCAAATGTGTGTACTGTGAACTAGTAGTGGTAGCCAAACAAGTCAGAAGAGAAATCGATTCTCTATCCCTCTTTTCCACTCATCATCATGGAGAGTAAGCTCATGTATTTATTATTTTCTTGAGAAACTTTCTTGTCAAAAGTAAGTTTTCAAATAGCCAAATCATTTGTACACAAGAACCCCATAAATAGCTCTACTTTTCTTTTCCCAGTTGCCAATTCAATTTTGATAGGACTCAAGATGACAGTTAATACAAAAACGAAGGGGGTCCGTAGTTCAACGAATTTACAAATAGATCTCAAAAAAACCATATGTCATAAGGCGAAATTATCTGAAATTGCCTAGTCGTTACAATAAATTGAGTCTTTTTAAGTTTAAAGTTATTAGATATTTTTCAGCAGCATAGAAATAGCAGAAGTAAATTATATCTAAATGTCGTAAATCCATTTCTAATTAGCAGACAAACATCCTCATTTCACTAACCACCAGTCATGACAAATTACAGTGTATTTCACTTTTTTATTTGATGATAGAACGACCTGAAACTTGAATCAGTAGCTGTGATTTCTATAAGAAACTACTACCCATAACCTAGCAGGATACTTTTGGCTTTTTGTTGTAGCAATTGAATGAATGGAGTCACTTGTACGTTGACTTTTCACAAATTTCATTCATTCAGTCTTTTTTCTATTCGAAAGAAAATGGCAAGAAAGAGGGAGATGAAAATGACAAGGTCGAAAAATGATAGAAGAGATACCTTTTTACACAGAATTTTTTTGAAACCTGGATATAGGGGTAGAGGTACGTTTTTATGTTTCTACTCTTTGAAAACTTTCTCTAAAACTGTCTGTATGCGTGTAACGAGAGCGCTTGCTGAGCGGAGCAGTCGGCTGATCCGTGCGAACGAGCGGACAAGATAGCAAATGAAATAGATAGACATGGATGGATTTTGCTAATGGCCCCGAGCACCACCACTACCAACAGAACAGTTGAGTTTGTCTTACTCATTAAAAGTTTCAACAAGAAAGGGAAAAAGGGATCATCATTCCAGACTCCCATCCTCCCTTTTCCTCTGATGATGATAATGACGACAACGAGGAGAACGACGATCATGATGGCAGTGTGATGATCTTGTTGAAAGGCAAGAGCAGTTGTGTAGCGAGCGAGTAAAACCATTAAAAATGGCATATGGTCGGCGTTGTCGTCGTCGTCATTACCATTAATTTGCAACTTTTCTTCCTCCCTTTCTTTGCAAATTTTTCATTCTTCGCCCTTCAACCAACTCCTCATGCCAACTTCCAATGTACTAGTATGCCCCAGATTCACATTCGCACGGAGGTAGTCAATGAAAAAATTGGAACAGAGTGCGAGAATCTGCTCTCCAGCAGAATTCTGTTTTCCAGGGGTGAGCAAGGTAGCAAGCGAGTCGAGAAAGCTGGTGGTGGTGGTGTGGAGGAGGGAAGAAGAAAAGTCAGTTCTTTGATGATCACCAAGATGATGTTGGCGATGATAGTGATATATCACCTATTGAATGAGTTATTTCATCCTCTTTCCCTTCGTCTTATCATCATGCTCGTCATGATCAAAGTGATGAAGAGGAGTGTCATCGAGAATGACGTTAATTACCTTGTTCCTCGAGCATCCAGTCTGTCTGCCGACATAATCGTCATTATCGTTGTCGTCATCATCATCGCCATCTGGGAACATGAGCTTCTCGCCGATTAGCAAGTTAAACTGCGTAATAAATATGTATGTGTTGAAATTGACGATAATGACGAAGAGAATGGGAACAATAGGAGAGGAAACAGGCTACCCTTTTTTTCTGCAGCCCGTACTACAAATTAGCTTCCCTCTTACACTTTATTCCTCGACGTCTTCCTTTTTTCTCTCTCTCTTGTTCTTCATCAAGAAGGAAAAAAGTGAGGGAGGACATGAAGAAGACAGTTGGAGCGTAAAACAGGGAAGATTCCAATTTCCCCCTCCTTCCTGCTCTGATTATACAACATCAATACCTGGGCAGACAAGCATGCAGCAGACAAAGGTATTGCTGGAGAGAAGAAAGAGAGATGAAAAAGGAAAGTTAATCAGAAGAATTGCTAAGCCTTTTTTATTACACAAGGAGAAAACACAAATTACAGACAAGGGCATTCGTCTTTTTCTTTTTTCTCTGCGTCTTCTTTTATAATTTTCTTTTCTTCTAAAATAATATGAGATGAGAGGAAAACGAGAAGGAGAAACGAAGTCTATCATCATCATCAACGGTGTCGTCATGGTGGCAGTTGAGCTGATTGCAAAGCTTAAACTTTGCTCCATGCTTTCTCTTTCTCCATTTATTTGCCTTTCTCCCATTTCTTCATCTTTCTCCATTTTGTTTTTTTCTCCACTTCCCATCACAGTTATTTCCTTGCGTTCGCAGAATGAGTGATACGATATATACAACGACGAGTCCTAATACAGAATGAAAAGAGCATACAGTTATACCTCTCTCACACAAAGCATGAAAATATGTCAGATGTAGTGAAGAAGAAAGCAGTTTTCTTGATAAATTTCAAAGCTTTTCAATTAAACAGCCATTTTCTCTGGTCGAGATGGAGGCAGAGAAGGAGACAGAGAAAGCAAGAAACAAGACTGATGATTTTCATGATGATGATGATCATGATGATTGTTAGTCTTCTTCAGTAATTTTCTCCAACTCTTTCTATATACATGGCTGGCTTCCACACCAGCAGCCTATATGTCTTCTTAAGGTTTTAATCGTTTAGTTTCGTTGGACTAGCATTGTCTCTTTGAATTTCTATGATTTTTTTTCAACCTTCATCGCCATCACCATGATCGTTGTCATGATCAAGCACAACAGCAGAACGATCACGTTCACTGATCCAAATACTCGTATGATGATGAAAATCATCATTCCTTCTTCAGATTACCAAATTTTCAGCAATTTACGTAGCAAAAGTTTTTCTCCAAAGTAATCAATTACTGGAGCTGCAGAGATGTTGGATGTAGTGTAGCGATACGAAAAACTCGAGAGACCCTATAAATTTGAGCTTTAATTATAATTTATTTGCACTTGTTTCTATTACTATTATATCTCTTGGGATGAAATTGCTGTTTGTCCTGTTTTTCTTTCAATTCCTCACCAGATGAAAATCGACAAACTGGCTACATCACAGTCGGCTACCGAGGAACTTTTGCTTTTGGACGGGATGGCTTGTCAGATGTGAAATTTCGCAAGTTGGCGAGGATCATTGTGTGCGGCCGAGTTGCTCTATGTCGAGAGGTAAGTTTTTTTTGTATTCAAGGAAGAAAGCCATAAAGATAAATTTACATTTAAAATGAAAATATTTATTTAAATAAATGCATAGTAAAAGACGGCGGGCGATAGTGTTGCGTAAATAGGAAACGATTGTGTTAAAAAGATATATGCCACCACCACTCCACTTCAAAATACATTTTCTCTTCATTTAAAATTACAATTTGTGTCAACGTGTGTTTGTGTGCGTGTTAAGTGACGCAAAATAAGAGACCTCTGATTTGTGTACCTTATAGCTTTGCTTGAAATCACTATTATTGCATACAATTATTGTAAGCAGAACTGTCATTGTTATCAATTCAGCTTTCCCATTTTCCACACGACGCTTCGATAAAGCCGTCAAAATTGGAATTTCTCCAACAGAAGGACAAGTGGAACCGAGGGAAGCCGCGTGATACGAACAATAATAATAATAATAATATTTTCAAGGCAAGAAACAAGAAGAACATACAAGACTGTGCTAATATTTATCTGTAACTCATGCATATGCATTTTGTCATCTCACTCTCTGTCATATTTTCTTTATCTTTCTCTCAATTTACTGTTTGCTTTTGTTTTTGTTGAGTGAGGAGGAGGAGGCAATGAGCTCCGTATTTTTTTAAGGTTTTACGAGACAATGTGAAAATCCTCACAGCTCAACTATCTCAGCTCCACACACACACACACGCGCGCATAAACTGTCAGACAAGAGATGGAAAGAAACCAGCTATTACTATTTCATTATTATTATTACTGCCTCTATATTTCCTCGTGTTGTTCATATTTCTATGAGGCTTCCATGTTCTCTCTCGTTCTCCTTTTGAGGTTTATATTCCATGAATATGTAACTGCATTTGTTTTAAATATAAGACTGAAATAAGAATATATTCTCCATTACAGGAACTATAATATTAATAATAATAATAATAATAATCCTTTTTGCAGTTCATATAGTCCTTCTTCTGTCTCATCACTTCATTTTATCTCACTTTCCTCTTTTCTTCCCCGTCCGCTGCGTCATCTTCATCCTTCTTTACACAATTCAGTATAATTCAATTTCCAGGGAAATTTCTCTCCTTAAAGCTTCTCTCGTCTTCTGTTTCCAAACATCCTTAAGCATTATGCTTTCCCATTTCGTTCTGCAACTTTTATACAGTTTTTTGCTGAATGGACGTACTGACGGGATTTTCAAGACTCTAAAATTCGTAGTGTTTTCCTTTTGCCCTTTGCAATAATGATAAATACATATTATTAGCAGACAAATGTATTTTTTTCTGTTTTACAATCCCGCCATAAATGGCGAGAGTCGACCTCGTTTAGTATTTTGTTTCGCTGGCTGACTGGGATGAGTGCTTTTTAGCTCTCTGCCATTTTGCTTGAAGGCTTACGACGCGTTTAGTCACACAGCCCATCACCATCATTGTCATCTTCATATTTATCCATTTTCTCTCCTGTCACTCGGGAGTGTTTCTCTCCCTCACGTTTTTTTCTCTCTTTGCATCCTTTCTCGATCATCCTTACGTACTCGCCCTTTTTTCTCCACAACTTTACTTTCTCCCGATTTCTCAACAATCAAGACTTATATTTTTTCTCGGCAGTAAGAAAAATGGACAGAATAGGATAATGGGGTTCCTTGAGAAAATTCCAATTTATGTGCACATGTGCAGTCCTTTTAGTCTTCTGTTTCTTCTTATTCTACCCAAGACATACTTATTATTATTATTATCATTATGAATCTTTCTACTCCCCTTTCAAGCAACTACTTCACTCTCTGTAATGCATGATTCTAATTCACATATAAATTTATCTTCATGTGTCTGGCTTTTTCTCTGAAATTCCGAAAATGGAGCTCGCTGGAGCTCATTGGAAATCTAAATAAACGCATGTATTTCTCAGCTCACTCACCAGCCTTTCCAAAAAAGGCGCTGAAATGCCTGTTTCAATGCTTTTATGCTACCATTTCTTGAGTAAAAAGAGAGGAGTACACACTCCTTAGTTGCGAGTAAAGTGTGTTTGGCGGTGCACTGTGAGAACGGATAGTAGATATTAGTACACGCGAGCATTATTATTACTACAACCACTACTTGTTCTTCTGCAGCTCACTCAAAGACAGACACACACTCACTTTCACCCACAACTACATACTTTTCTCCCATTTTCGCCCAATATTGCTTTCTTCACGGGAAAGAAAGAGAGACTCGTGCTTATCGTCAAAGAAAGAGTTTTCTCTCTAGTTTCTCTGTTTTTTGTCTTTCACTTTGAAAATAAGTAATGGATGTCGTCACTCCTCCTCTCTCTTACATACGGAGAGTGAAATCGAGAAAGGATGAAGGAACGTATGTTTTATTTCCTTCAGAAAAAAGGAGAACATCCTCAACTCTATTTTTCGTCCGCAGTAAAAATACCAATTGAAGAAGAAGGAGAGAAATCCGTCGTGTTTTTCCTCACTCGTTTTTCTCATTCTCCGTGTGTTTCACCCGGAAACAAGGAGAGACGCGAGGAGGAAGCATATTATTGGCATGATGATGAGATATTACACACTGCTGCCATTACTACTTCTCGCATTACATTACCATCTATACTGGTTTACTAAGTATTGGATTACTGCGAATAAGAAGGAGAAGGAGAAACTAGGGAAATTGTAGGATTTGGAGAAAAAATTTGATTTCAGCTCATTGGATTTCATGAAACGATCCTGTCTCAGAAGAAGGAAAGGAGAAGTGAGAAAAAATGTCGGTTGTGTAGGTCGACGACAACCTCCAAACCAAGCGCTTGTCCTAATAATATTGTTATTTCTTTTTGACGCTGACAAGGGAGGAATATACTGTGTCTGGTTAGACGAAGAAACTTGCACACAAATGGTACAAACATAAAAACTACAAGTAAAATATCCACTTGAATTGGCAATCGCTGGTATCATACTCAAATCCAAGAGCTCCACACAGAAGGAAACATGTTGATGACGAGATGTGATGATTTCATTTCCTTCCATTTCTCTCTTCTCTACCTTTTCGCATGTCGATGACGATATTACTGCTTGACCTTCTACAATCATCAGGCGTTCCTTTTTCTACATTGCTCTCGCAAAACCCGAATGGATGTTGGACTAGCAGTCAGAAGTCATTGGACTGGTAATGGTAATAATGATGGCAGTGGTGGCTGATTAGTACGACCATACACTCAAGATCGCTAAGTAGATTGGATGTAATGACGAAGCCTCTGTAATTTAATTATGGAACTCAGGATATTAGTATAATTCCAAGTGTTATAATAAACCAACCAAAAGTAGTAATAAAGTTGATCCATACATTCGAGAAATGGATTGGCAAGAGAACAGCTTTATGAACTGGCATGAGATGATGATCAATGTAGTTGATCATGGCATCATATCACGCCATGCTATATTATGACCTCATAGCCATCATTGTCGCTGACAGAGAGACAGCAGCAAAGAAACGAGGATTTGAAGCAGAGTCAATAGTTGCTCATAATGCAACTGCAACACATCCGGAAGCTCATTTCATCATACACATCCATCCAACATTCTCCTTAGAAAAAAGACTAGCTGTTATATTGAATGAATAAAAAAAATTCAATGACGCTGATCGAGTAACTACCTAAATGGAATTGAGAGAAATGGGAAGAAAAAGAAAAATGATGAAAATTTAATAAAATATCATGATTATTATACTAAATGATTATTACAACATCATGCAACTCCTTCAATGACAAAATCCTCTTAAAAAGACATTTGAATATGTGTGCTCTGAGTTTCCTTCTTCTTTTACTCAAAGTCTTTAATAAAAAATCCTATTACCACATCTCATGTTCATAGAAAAACACAAGTAGGGAAAAATGAGAAAATGGCAATTTATTTTAGGACAATAATAAAAATTGAGAGAGAGAGAGCTTATCTTTTCCATTCGTTTCATGGCAATGATGTCTCTGCAAATTTCATTTACTTTTCTACTTCCAACCACCATTCTCCCCTTTTATTCCTACATTTTGATTACCAAATCACAAAATTACATGAATGTAATCTATCCATATTGAATTTACATTTTAGTTTCAAGGAAAATGGAAGAATAGGTAATGAAACCAAAACCTCATTTCGTCCTTATACTTTGGCTGAATGAAAGGACGGATGATGACTTGACGATAATGACGGTGAATGGGAGGAAATCTTTCTCATATTTATTTATCTCTCCAGTAAACTAACCTTTGTCTACCCACATAACACATTAATAATCTGCAGATAAACCGCATCAAAATTACCAGTAATGACTACACAACAAAGTATACCTATGTACCTACCTATGTACATGCAATGTTGCTGATGCTTTCCTTTTTCTTTCAAGAAAACCAGTTTTAATAACGAATTCCTATCATACTTGTTGTTGTCCTCTTAGAAAAAAATGTAAAGAGGCAGAATTTGTTGCATCATCATCAGTTCTTTTCAAGTTGCCGACATCATCAGCCCACACATAAGTGCACATAAGCTATAGCACTTTCTTCCCATCTTCTTCTCAACTTATTATTATTATTTTTTTTCTCTTGCTAAGGAATAAAAGAGAGTAATCAGTCATCATCAATGCGCATTTTTTTCTCCAGAGAAAATCGAGTGTTGTGTAAACCATGTTTGGCAATACCAACATCCCAACCATAGCCAAGAAGAGAACCCCCGCCGCCATTATATTTTATCGTCGTGTTTGTCGATTGATGTGCATGTGTGTAGAAGTAGTGCAGATGAGCATGCATACAGAGAAGAACATCATCATAAATTTGCATTGAAATGTAGTAGATTTTGTTCGAAATGGTGATGTTAGCAGACGTGATACCAGCAGGCATCATCACTCACTCAGCCGGCTAGTTGGATATGATATGAATTGTGGGGAAACAGTGGATATCTACATGGGAGGAAACATGTTGCGTAAATTTATAATAATAATAATAATATATTATGCAGATAGGTATATTATATTTTTTAAAGGAAGAAGTTCTGGAAAATTGGATGTGCGTCAGCTGCTGTTTTTAGACATGCTGGTTTGAAATTGTAAAGTGTATGCGTCGTATTATTAAATGAATGGGAACACTTCTATAAACATATGTGGATTTCTTCTTCATCATCATTTTGACAGAAAAAAACTTCAATTTGTTTTCCCTTCAGGGAAATTTTCGTCATCGTCATGATCTACTTCCAGAAAGAGAGAGAGAGAGAAAGAGAGAAAGTAAGTAGCTGAGAAGAAAATTCCAAGCGATGAAGCTGCAAATTGTAGAAATTTTTTGAAGTAGGAAACCCCAATGAAATCCAATCATTGCACTTTGCATGCTTCCATACTCATGTATTTGGCAATGGTTCACTCCAGCTTTATTTTCAAGGAAGTATTTGCTTGTAACATTTTCCGTAAAACATTGTACTGATGATGAGGGTTATGATGATGGTGGCAAGGACAACGGAAGAAAGGGGAAAGGGGAAGTGAGAACGGGAACAAGTAATGGAAACCAAAGGTTTCGTTTTTTATTTGGGTTGAAATGAGAGGAGGAAAAGAAGACTGATTTGTATACATTTTGTTTTTAGCTAGCGGCGAAATCATGCAATGGAATATAATGCACAAGCGTAGAAGTAAGGATCTGGTTTCACATCGCTGATTCCCATTTCCTCGGCGTGATCAAGAGGAGAAAAGATATCCTTTAAAAATAAGCATTCAAGAAGTAAAGAGAGAGACAGGGTGAGCGACGGTTATTTTTAAGTCGTTTATGTACACGCCAACTACCAGTGTAAGTATGATAGCAGGAGTAAGTACATATAATACTCTTCTGATGCATAAAAATACTTTGCTCATAAAACATTTTCTCTATTGGGAAACGTCCTTCTTGTGTATTTGTGTTTTTTGATGCTCATTTTCTTAAAAGCAGGATGCGTGCGTTTAAGGGGGAAAACAGAGAAAGCAGAAGGAAGAGCTTCTTAGATTTTCTTTTCTCCCGTTTCCATTACCATGATCGTTGTCATCGTCGTCGTCTTCGCAGTAGGTATTTTCTGAAAGCACTATTTTACTGCCCAAAGAATTCGAAGAAGAAAGGATTGTTTGGCATGACTGCTACTGCTGCTGAAAAGAGAGAGAGAAAAAAAGGAACGGAAAATTAAAGAAAGAGCTTTAAAAAAGAGTAATAGCATTTTCTGAAACTTGATCGTGGGGGATACTTATGCTGCTATTGGTAGATGGTGGTGGTGGTGGTGGTGATGATGATGATGAAAAGGAAGGAGGATGCTGTTGCTTTTCATCCCTCGGAAACATGCATGAAGCCTGATGAAAAATAAATCAGGCTCAAGTTGTTACATTAATTTGGCTCTGCTACAGAAAACAGACTATAGCTTACACATAAAATAGCCCGTTCTTTGCATGTCCGTTTTAGTTCTTCATGCTATTTTTGTTGTTATTTTAGTGGAATCCAAAATAGGGAGATTTGCCAACAAAAAAATAATGGAGAAAAAGCAATTATTATGGTTCATGTTCTTTCTCTGTTTGGAGAAGTCTCCACTTCAAAATATCAAACAACATTACTTATTTGTGCAAAGGGTTTTTATTTAAAGTAAACATGGAGAATGATGAATTGAAATAATGGGAGTAATTGTGTGTCCTTTTTCACAGAAAATGTTATACCTTCTACTTTGACAGACATATGGTTAGAAATTGTTTAATATATTCAATGAGATGATGCATAAAATATTTTATGCCGTATATTTCAAAACAAGAACCACCCAAAATGCACAAATGGCGAATCGCCGCAAGTGCAAATGCTTTTTTTCAGCATGCCCTAAAAATCACGATGCGTTGATAATGCGATGGCAGGTGATGGAGTTCGGATTTTAGATCTCTTATCAATATCACAACCGTGCTAACCTGCCAGAAATCGAAATGAGTTGTTCCAGTTACCGCTCCAACCACACTGACAGATCTTATTTGAAGAAGTAGACAGTTCATATATATGTAGTAAATAAATGGCAGAATAAAACCAGATCCAGTCTAAACTGAAATGAGTACATTACAATGTGTGTGTGTGTGCGGATCACGGAAGATGTGGAACAGGACTGGGCTATGGAGTCCAGGAAAGGAAAATGGGAAAGTGCCATTTTGATATATTCGTTTCCTCTTGTACACCACAACGAAATATACAACTCTTCTACTATCCAAGTTGAGTCTCCGCCAAGAATATACAAGTACATGGATATAGTGTGCCCTCCTGAGCGAGCACACACACGCAATATATTTTTAAATAGGTACATCATGGCGAGTTTTTATTACCTGATTTTGTCGACCACTTTCCTCTTTCCATATATTTTTTCTCTTGTTTCCCCTCGAGCGATTTCCAAGTAGTTTCTCCGTGCCTAGACCAGTCCATAAATGTGTACATAACTTTCTCCTCCGTTGTCCTCTTCGATGTTGGCATCTGAGCAATGCAATAATAATAATGTGGCTCTCCAGCAAATGTCCACTACCATCGCCAATATTACTCCCACTCTTCGCTCAAGTAAACACAGCCACTTGAAACAAAATTGTACAACTTTTGGAAATAAAGATGGGAGGCAGCACAAAGGGAAAAAAGAGCAGAAACTTTGCCATCAGAGCTTTCTACTCTGCAAAAAAATAATTCAACTTGCACTTTTTCAGATTAATCCTTAAAATTATTACTACCACTACTGCTACGTGAACCAGAAGCCCGACGGCATTATTGTGACAAACGCCATCTCAGCGAGCAATGTATACTCGCATGAACAAACTTTAAACTACTTGAACGACGGGAGCAATATATAAAAAGAGAAGCCATTACAGAGAGAAAACCTAAAATTTTGATGGAAGTGGGATAAAAGTTTTTAAAGACAATAAATTTTATGTTTTTACCTGTTTTGGTGAGGTTTTGTTGGCCACACCGAGAATTGCATAAAGAAATCAAAATGGGGTACTATGAACGGCACAAATAAATTTGCCAGTTGATAGGATCGCGGATCGTGATGACGTAGTCGTTATGCAACCTTTACAATTTGAAGGAAAATGAAACGTCGTAAAAAACCTAACTTTATTTTTATGATGCACCCATCTCCATTTCCAAACTTTTTACTCCATAACTCCTCTCTTCTAATGGGCTCTGCAGAGAAATGAAATTGAAATATTTTCCCCTTTAAACTTAAACTTTATTTTTTTTCGCACAAGCAGAAAGAGAGCGAGAGAGAAAAAAAAGTGGAGAAAGAAAGCGATTTTGATATTACGGTTATCGCATGTAATTCTTATCCGATCAGTCAGGCAAATGGGAAATAAAAGTGAGTGAATCGAATTCTTTTGACCAGAAGTTTTGACTTTTTAAAATTGTTCTTCCAGACACTCATCCTTTCTCCTTTATCATATATATACTTGTGCTATCAAATGTCGCGCGCACGGTCAAGACTCCCCGACAGTCTGCATATGCATGTATTC